>JANHZT010004999.1:42645-57077 GCA_032468215.1 Stegonotus admiraltiensis
TTTATAGATTATTAGATTGTTATAGTTTATGTTTGTTAAATGCTATACCCTGTACTCTGCTTTGGGAAGTCGGGGGAAGGGGAGGGAATGGGATGGAAGGGGGAGGGGGATGGGAAATATTTGTAAAAATTTTTAAAAACTTTTCAATTAAAAAAAAACTGCTTAACATTAAAAAAAAATCTGGAATTCTTTCCAATCAACCAAAGCAACCTAATTCACCTGTCCTAAGTACCTAAAAGTATTTGTTGCAATAAGACCTTCATTAAAATCTTCATTATTTTTCCCAAATGCCCAATTTTCAGCAATCAAAGTAATTGAACTTTTCAGTCATAAAGGACGTTCAAAGCCTTAAAATATTTCAATGAAAACATGTAAGTTTAGTTATTGTTTTCATATTTTTATAATGCACTAATTTATCCTACTCTGAAATATATTCATGGTCAGTTTAAGAAATAATTTATCTTGGCAACATTGGCAGCATTGGATTAAATTTAGAACTAGGAATTAGCTAGAAAATCACTCAAGTGTGTCCCTTACCTTTTAGAATACCAGTTCAGTACCACTCACTAAATCTTGGATTTGATAGGTTCAAATTAAGTATTTTCTTTGCAAAGACAGTTATACATCAGTTGACCAGCTAAAAACAACTTTTATTCAAAAATTCTATCCTGTTCTATTTCATTCCATCTATCAACTCTACAGCAAAAATAGGTGTGTTTGGCCATCAATGGTTTTAAGTGATTCAAACAAAATGCCCTTTTAAAAAACATATTTTGATACAAAACGACAATAAATACCATTCAAAGGCTCCACTGCATGTAAATATCAGTTCTATAACAAGTAGTAAAATAAATAAATAATAAATCAGGGTAATAAGATATCTTTCTACTGTACTACTTGAAACATTATTAAAACTTGCATTAACAGAAAACAAAACAACATAGCACTTCATATGGTTTAAAGTATTATATAGTTATGCACACAGGCATCAAAAACACATTTATAAAGATTATAAAAAAAAGAATTCAAGAAAAGACTAACAAAATCCTTTTTATTATCATATTTATTTTATAATGCTCAGTTCATACAAACTGTATTTTTGCATTCTTGCATAATATATTTATGTTATTTATAGGCCTTAAATTTCTCAGTATTCAAATTGTTTGTCTTTGATAATAACTTGATTAACACAATGTGGAATTCTAATAAATTAGGACTGCAACACATCTTTTAAATGTTTTTCAAAAAACATGGAAATGCAACAAAGCATCTCTTTCAAAATTGTTAAAACAACCATCTTCAGAAGAAGGCTTGAACTGCTGTTTTGAAAACTGTTTCCGCTGCCTTTTCATGTAGATGCATGGGGTAGAATCTCCATGTGCATGCATTTGGTAGAATTGAGCACTAGCCTTTGAAACTCCTGCAGTTTCTGTTATATTACTCCAAATTCATTAGTATGCTTTTTAACCTTATATACTCTTGTCTTCTTGTAAACAGTAGAGGGCATGGAGAATGCCTTGAAGGATAGTGGGAAGATCTGTTACCAAGGCAACTATCAGAGAAGAATCCCAGTCCAAGCAACATACTTAATTTACATAAAGATAAATTGAAAGAGGAAATAAGTACATTCAGGCTTGCAAGATGTTGTTACCATAGCTATTTTAATAAAAGTAGTGTTAGACTGATATGGCATTAGTTTCTTAGTCTGGTCTACTTTATAGAGCTGACATCTACTTTTCATTTTATCTAAAGTTTCTTCTATGAAGCCGTACTATTTTCATAGTACCAGTTATTCCCAAAACTATCTTGGAGAAAAGTCACTTCCGATCATTTTTTTTCATTCCCCATAATCGATTATTGTTCTTTCCTTACCTCTGCTCCCAAATCTTTTTTCTGAAAGTACAAATATTATGTCACTTTTATGATAAAATTATTTATTTTATATTTTATTTTATATGGGAGAGGGGAGGCGTTTGTTTCCTCTTCCCCTGAAAGAAATCATCAAGGTTAGGAGTGGAGAAAAATTTTTTTTTTGAAAACTCCAAATCTGAATAAAATGTTTTTACATGGCATCCATTCAGGCAAAACATGACATTTTTATCTTTTCTTGGTGGTTAAATTTTGCCATGAATTTTAATTATTTAACAAATGCAATTAAAGAAATAATAATCTTAGCACAAAAATCCTGTACCAATTAGTCTAAAATTAGATATACTAGGACAATGAATTCTCTGCACTTATATAGGTAAAGTGCCCTATGTTCTAAACTGCTGAATAAGGGACTAACTCGGGTTTTGTCATTTCTGCACAACAGCATATACATTCAAAGGCAATTATGCAGCAGCTTCTGTCAGACATACAGGACTGTCATGTAATAAGGCAGCTACTTTTAGTTTTCCCTTTGTAACAGTGCTAAAACCTGTGGCAATTTCCAATCTAAGCCAACATAGCCTTGACTACGTGGAATCTTTTGTGCATTTCAATTGTGCATTTTTAAAACTATCAGCTACTCAACTATTACATTATCTCACTGAATTATTTTACATGAACAGGAATAGTTTTATTATAAATATTATAATAAAGGTGAGTTTGCCTTCAATTCTGAACAAAAGAAAAAATTAATCATAAGCTTAAGGATTTAAAGAATATGAAAAAAATAGCAAATATCTAAATACGATTTTTATCTTAGAGAGCTATAAACAGATTAAGATGAAATTGAAACTTTTACAATAAGATTTTAGAGTTAATTAAATCGAAGGGGGAAGGTGTATTAAGTATGTTCACTGCCTTAAGATATTGACACATACACACTCTAAATAAACCCTAAAAGCAGAATTATGCACCAAACCCATTAAATGCTGAATTCTTTACTCTGGATAAAGAGTTCTGCTCTACTAACTATGTATTGTGAGGTCACCAGTATTTTTTGTCTGTTCTGCATCTCTTTTTGTAAATGTATCTCTCACATACTCCTAGAAAAGTTATTGATGATTAAGATAATTATTTCCAGAATAACAAGTTATGATAAAATAGTTGTAATGTATGATTCCACTTCAAATTGCTCAGTCTCTGAATAATGCACTGTTATGTTAGGTTTTTTTTTATCACCACTTTAGCAATAATTAAAAAAAAATCCCTTCCCTTACCAGTAAAATTTATCACATATTCCTGGATGGTAGGAAAATTGCTTTCTTATCTCTAAAAATAACACCTTGTTCAGATAATAGTATATTCTGATAAGATAAACTCAAGTGGCAGAAAAATGTTTCTTTGTATAATTTAGGGAGATTTAACTGGATTTTATATTTGTAAAGAGATATGAAATACTTATAAAGCCATTTGTTCTTTTCATAAGAAAAACACATGAATGTCTTGATTTACCTTTTTTCTAGTTTCTGGAATGGCAGCTTTCTTTTCCTATTGAATCTGTAATTTGATTTTTCTTGCATTATGAGACTACTGTATAATATATGCTTGGTTCAAGCCATCTCAAAGTTTTGATTCCACAACAAGCCATATTACTGATATTCATCTCTGCACCAATTCACTTACATGCCACATAAGAGATTACATTCATTTTATGGAACTGTTATGCTAAGAAATAACAGAGAAGGTGGCATCCCACAATCTAAACAGTACTAGATTATTATTCTTTTAACCTTTCCCTAACAAATATCTCAGTCAAATATGAAGTTATTAGGCAGGTACTAATAATTTCCTACATTTTCTCTGCTTATTGATCAAATTGTGAAAAATGACATTGACTCAAAGTGAAATCTAGTGTTTTTGTTACAAAATAATTAGAATTTGCAGATTCTTCTTATTCCAAATCATAGATTAATGGAGAAAAGTTAATTATTGTTGAATCTGATACACACAGAAAAAATAGAATAGTTGGTAAAAAAAAGAAAAAGAAAAATAGAGGCCCTTGATGGTTGCCAGGCTTTCTTTCTTGCAGTCTAAATTAGACCAAGTCAAATTCACGAAGAAGAACCCAGCAGATCTAATTAACAGCATTTATTAGATTGAAAATTAAAGTTGCAACAGAAGAATTCTATCAAGTACCTTATATCCAGACAACAACATATTTATCTATGCAAGTTAAAGGAGCAAAAGCTCACATCTGTTTATTCTTTTTCTGTGCAGAAGGATGGAAACTTACCTTTTTTGTGGGCAATCTGCATTTCTTCCTTTTTAGATCATTGTCATTTACCAAATGTAAGAATCAATTCACAGTGGCTAAAAGTAATTTGAGACTAATCGGTAAGAACATTTAGAATATATTTTTCTATTACCCACTTTCCTACTTTACATAGTGTTTTATTAATCTAGTGCAAAAGTAGGGAAAATAATTCTGAATAATTGTTTGACTTTGCACATCAATCCATCATGGACCACCTCTTATTTATTAAAATACTTTTGAGGGATAGAATATTGTTACAGAAAGGTTTGTAATTTAAGTAGGCTTTTTGAATTTGAATTCGTGATTTATAGATTTCTATTTCCAGTTCCTATGATTCCTACGTTTTAAAAAATAAAATATTTCTACTTGTGATGGTATTAGTATAAGGTGCTTATATTATTTTTAAATTCATTAACCAGTTTTAAAAAATGGCTCTGAAAGAAGAAAAGAAAAGAAAGGAGGGGAGGGGAGGGGAGGGGAGTGGGAGAGTGAAGGGAAGGGATAATCAGCTTGGATACTAACACTTTGCTTTCCATAGTGGTGACTTTTAAAAAATTCTTCAGAATCAATTTTGTTCAATTTTTTATTTTTATTTTTTATTAAATTTGTTTGCCACCCATCTTGTCACAAGGCAACGTGCATATAAAATTTTAAGATGGTATTGAATATATTTTCAGTATGAATACAAATGAGGTTATATTGCTGTTTGAATAATGGAATTTATAATTGCCAGAAAGTAACAGAGAAGACCTTGAAGAAACTCCTGAGGAGATAGCAGAAACAATTCTGCAAGCATGGCAAACAGCTGCAGAGGGGGGAAAAAACCCTATTCATTCAAAGAATGGAAGAGCAATCAACCAAAATGATATTGAAATGTACTCTTTACTCCACTAAAGATTTTTTAAAAAGTATTTAGCATAATGCTGACCTTTATTCTCATTAATTTTTTACAGAAAGCTATATAAACCTTACTAATACAGCTTGAAAAAGTTTGAGAATAAATCTGTAAAAGTCATCATGGTAGAAGACAATTAATTAGATAAATTTTAATACATGTTATTCAGATATGAGAAAAAAAATATTACTGCATGTTGTGATCTTGATAAGCATACAGTTGTGGACAATGAAATTTTTTATGTCTTTGATCGGGTAATGAACATTTATTAATATAATAAAAAGGTAAGGAGCCCTTGTGGATTTTACTCTGCTAGTTGTTGTCAACTGTAGGGGGCGGTGCTCATCTCTGTTTCAAGGACATTGAGCCAGCACAGTCCAAAGACATTTCCATGGCCATGTGGCCAGCATCACCTCCACAGGGTGATGCTGGCCACCACTGGAGTGGTACCTATTTATCTAATCACATTTACATGTTTTTGAACTGCTAAGTTGGCAGGAGCTGGCGCGAGGATGGAAGCTCACCCTATCATGTTGCACTCAGGTCTTGAATCTGGGCTGCCAGCTTTCCAACTTACAAGCCAATGTCTTAACTGCTGAGGCACTATGCCACCCCCAAATAACTTATGTAGGATTACCAACCTTCCCGTCCCAAGATCTAATTAAAAAACCCCACAAACCATTATGGAGCATAGGCAGAATGGGAGCCATATGGGTATCTGGAGAGGTGTAGGAGTTTCAAAATGCTAAAATGCATACAATAACTATGCAAAAAAATATAATATACTCCATTTTTAATTATAATAGCTTACATCAAGTTAGTTTATTAGTGTTAGAAGGCTGTGACACTACAGGTAGTCCTTGACGTAGAACAATGTATTTGGTGACCATTTGAAATTGTCACCAAATACATTGGTGACAATACAGGGGTAGGGCCCTCTCTGTGTGCACACCCACCCTCTGGAATTAACTTCCCTTCAGGCTCTGGCTGGCTCCTGACCTTCGCACTTTCTGCTGCGAACTGAAAACTTGGTTATTTAAGTCCCCTGGCCTGGACTGATGGGGGTTTTATGAGGGGTTTTATATGGACTTTTAACTTTTATCTGGTTTAATTAGGTATTTTAATTCTGTATTTTGTGGTCATTGTGAATTTTATTGTTGTGAGCTGCCCTGAGTCCATTGGGAGATAGGGCGGCATATAAGTTAAATAAAAATAAAAATTTGAAATTACAACAGCACCAGAAAAGTGATTTATGACCATTTTTCCATGTTTGCAACCATTGCAGAATCCCCGTGTTATCGGCATGAAAATTTATATAACTGGCTGATATTTATGTGATCATCTTTTGTGACCTTCTAATAAGCAAAGTCAATGCAGAAGCCAGGTTCACTTAACCGTGTTACTAAGCTAACAACTGCAATGATTCACTTAACAATTGTAGCCACAAAGTTTATAAAATGGGGCACACTTCACTTAACAATTGTTTCACTTAGCAACAGAATTTTGGGGACCCATTGATTTAATAAAAAGCATGGCATTTCAGGCCTCTTCCAAAATAATATTCTTTCTGTTCAAATTCAAAGACTTCAGAAAGTTAAGCATAGAAGATACATTTGTACATGAACTTTAAAATTAGAGTAAATATTCCTGTTAGCAGCTACTTATATAATTAATATTTTTTTGGAAATTTCTATAATAAAACTCCTTCGAAATTAACTCTTTTTCTTAAAAGTGAGACTTGAATTATAATTCATATTTATACCATCATTGTCATCATTATAAAGTTTACATTGCTTCCAAAAAGTTTGAACATTAAAAATATACTATCTGCTTTGGGTGATTAGTTCTGTAGTTGCCTTATTTTCTTTCTGAAAATGATTTTCAAGTATCCATAAATGTAGACAGTGTGTCTGAAGTTTCTCATTATGTTCTAAATTAGTCCCATGTGGAACTTTAATGAAAAAATTCAATACCCCTTATTTCCTTCCATTATTTCAGTATTCTCTGAAACCCATTGAAATAAGTTTTCCTGAATGATAGTGAATAATTGCTGCTCTCCCCTGAATTATATATCCAATCTACTCCAGCTTCCTGATGTATGTACCTCATCAGTTAGAGCCTTACTCTGGGAGAAGATTCAATCTAGTATAACTGATCTGTCTTCTCTTTTTTAATATTCTCAAAGATAAAATTGCCACAAAGGTAGTTCAGCAATTTACAGATGCTTCTAAAACTATTCTATTGTATTTCCAATAGATGATGTTTCCAATATATTTCTTCCATAGGAATTCATTTTATGTAGAAAAATATCATTCCAGACATCTGGTTTGATTGGTTAACTGTCAACACTCCAATACAATATCTTTCTTTTCATTTCATTCTTAACCAACTCTTCTCAATTGATCCACCATTTTCATATATATTATATATGAAATATAGCATTACATATAGCATCACATATAATCAGTGGTGGGATTCAGCCAGTTTGCACCACTTCGGGAGAACCGGTTGTTAACTTTCTGAGCAGTTTGGTAAACTGGTTGTTGGAAGAAATCATTAGGGCAGAGAACTGGTTGTTAAATTACTTGAATCCCACCACTTCATATAATGCTAATTTTCATCCATTCTTATTTAATCTCATACTTCTGAATTATCTTACACCTTTAGTTGAATTGTTTTTAATGTGCAAAATTTTAAAGTGTACTTTTTTTAGTTTGAAATATTTTAATTCACATATTGAACCACTGTTTCAGTCCTACTGAAAATAACTCTGGAGTGGCTCTGATTATTCTGGAAGTGTTCCTGAGATGAAACAACTTCATTTCTTAAGCTAAAAACTCCTGTTTAAATTCAAAACAGGGCAGTTTGGAATGCTTCTGGTAAGGTGGAGTAGCATCTGTAACACAAAACAATTATTTAAACTGAAGAGAAATGTTTTGCGTTTGAAACATTTTGAAATCAAAATCATTTTTTTCCACCTCTAATCATGTCTCACTCCCCAGGTTTTATTAGTGTGTAGTAAAACTTTATTTATTTCCTATATTTTTTTTTCAAATTCTTTTGTTTATTTTCCATACTTAGAACATCAGGTACCATTTCCCCCTTACATTCACATTTTTCTTTGGAGAAAAAAAATGAGAAGCAATAAAAGGAAATAAGTAAACTAGTAGTAAACACAAACCTGTCTGAAAAATTTCTTAATTTATGCACACAACAAATTTGACTTGAACAGGCATATCATGCTGAGGCTTTTATGGAGTAATTAACAAGCTAAATAAACATCATCCTGAAATAACTATGTTCATGTTCTACAGTGCTAAACAAACATATAAATAGTGAATCAATTGAATTGGATTGCCATGAAAACATGAGAAAAAGCGCTTAATTTCAGGTGAATGTGTTTTCCTTCCTGACTTCCTTGAAAAATACCTGGCAGGCAGTGTTATCAGTACATATAGTTGCATCAATAAACAATTACTAAAATAATGTAACTGCGTTTAATACATCATACATGTACTTTGATGGAGCTACTACTTGCAGTTTAACTATCTCCTGTGCTGCTGTCCCTAAGCAACAGCCATCTACATTGTAAAGTAATATTATTTTTATGTGGGAGGCATACACAGAAAAAAAAACATGTTTAAACCAATCTCTCCTTCCCTTCCTCCCTCCCTCCCTTCCTCCCTTCTCCCATTTACAGTATATTGCTATTTTGAATTTAGTTAATTGCAGTTGAACTGAGTAGATCTAGACAATACATTTATAAAGATTTACCCTAAAAAGTTCCTTCTTCATTTGTTCCAGTCTCCTAAGGCACACAGAACTAATCATGTTTAGAGAGTACTTTCTTGTTTTTATGTGAACTTTGACCATAGCTTGGTGTAATTCTTTTCCTTAACAGGCAATGAAAAGAAGCTATAGCATTATTGGCAAGGAAACTAATGTTAGAATGTTACAAAGTAAATAGTTATGCCATGAAGTTTAAAAGAGATGGTGGCCATCATTTTAACTGGAAAGGAAGTTGTTTCTAATCAGAATACTAAGAGGAGCCTTTTATGGCAATTTACTACTTTTGACTATTTCCACTGAGATTTCCAAGCTTGAGCTCTACTTTTGTGAGGCAGTATTAGTAGAAGCAAAATAAGTTTGAGTTTTTTTTTAAAAAAAACATTTTTTTTTAAACACACAAACATACAATACATCTTTTCAGAACGAGACATTGATCCAGTCATAAGTAGGTACAATTACTAATTCCTCTTTAACAAAAGCTTTTTCCAAATCCCCACTAATTACCATCTTTTTTTATAAAAAAAAAGCAAAGAAAAAATATCTAACTTATATTAATTTACATAAATCAATTACCTTTCTATTATTTCACCTCAAATCTTAATTTTCAAATAACACAATTTAATATTCTATACCATTATTGCCATAAATTCTATCTAATTAAAAATGCCTTAAAACGCATTGCCTAAATCTTAAAATCCTTAACCCAATATCATTTCAATTTCTTTTTCTCTTAATATGGATGACTGTATCTTAAAAGTATAAATCATCAAAATATTTACACAGTATTTTAACTGTTAACATTTATCATCTTCATTTTACTGTTTATCTCAGCATAGTCACCTTTATTTTAACTCTTAATCACAACATAATCATTTCATTATTAATATTAATTCCAGTATAGTCATCTTTATTCTAACTGGTTATCCCAGTATATAACCTTCATTTTAATCATCTTTTAGCTGTTAATCTCAGCATAAGCTTCTTAAATTTTACTGTTATACCCAGTATAATCATCATATTTTACTGTCAATCCCAACATAATTGTCTTTATTTTTACTGTTATACCCAGTATAATCATCTTTGTTTTCACTGTCTATCCCAGCATAATCACTTTTTTTATTTTACCATCCATCTATACATTACTTATTCATGTTGAATCACATTATTATCATCTTTGTAACAATTTTACATTGAGACTTAGTTCTTACATCAAACACATACTTATATAAATTAATAAATTTCTGTTAACATATTCTGTTCCTCTTTTATTATAACTTCCCTCTTTATTTCAATTTTTATGTATCTATAACAAATTCTCATATTCATATTCATTTATTCATCTATAAAAATGCCTTTTTATTATTACTATCCATCTATCCATTGCTTTTTCATTTTTAATCACATTGTTTTTATCTTCTTTTTTTCCAGCTGTATTTATGTTGTTCCTCATTTCCTTGTCTGTTAGCATATATTTCATTTCAATTTCAATGTTCTCAATTTGATTCTTCATATATCAATTTAGTTCTTTTTCTTACATCTATTTCAAACAAATCACATCAATTTTCTTCTTTTGTTCCTGCACCATTTGACTTCTTTTGTTCTTGCACCAATTAGTCCAATTATAAGAGTTCCTATATTTCCCCCTTTTTTTTCACCAGTCACTGCCTGCAGACAAAGAAAAAACAGCTCATTGCCAAAATCCCACAGTTGTTATCTGTAATGTTCCCAAACAAGAAGCAAGTTACAGTGTTTCTTTTTGAACCAGAAGATGTCTCTCTACAATCCACAATTTTGATTAGTCATGCAAATCGCCATTTTGTTTCACTTATATAACATTCCTGCTTGATTCTCTCCTTCTTCTGTATTTTAAAGATAATAATTCTTTTTTTCTTCTTTTCTTTAAAAATCCAATTCAAATTTAAAGCTTGATCAGTTTTGAACCAAGTCTCAATGTTTATTTTTCTGATTTAGTCTATTCAAATATCAATTTTCAGTCGGATCTTTTTCTTTTCTTTTAAAAATTTCATCCTAAAATCTTCTATGCCCTGTAGTTCCTCAGCCGCTGTTTTAAGGGTAGGGATCTTACAAGTAAAAAACCATTACTCCAAACGTTGTTTCAAGCCTGGGTTGGTTGTCACTCACCTGGCTTCAAAGAGCCTCGTTCCTTTCCGCTTTCCTCCTGCACATCACTTAGCCCAGTTTGTCTCAGCTTTGTGGCAGCTGCCATGGCTGCCCCCCACCACTGACTTACAGAAAGTTCCCTCTGACCTCGGAGGAACTTGACTGTTCCTCTTGGTCATCTGAGGTGCCTCTCTTTCTACCCTGTCCCTGCAGAACAGTTCTGCAGAACTGCAGAACAATTCTGCAGAACTGCCGAATACCCATAGTCGGCAGTTTGACAGTCGGGGTTTTCGCTGGGCTCCTCAGAGCCTGCTATTTCCCTAGCTGTCTCACCGCGATAACAAACCAGAAGTCCTAATAAGTTTGAGTTTACAAGCCTACAATTCTACTGATAAAATTCAGTATATCTTTAAATTGTCTTATGCATGATTCATACTGGCTTTTAAAGTCCTGAATCTTTCCTGAAGATGAGAGGTAGATATGTGATTTACATGTTACTAGTAAGGTCCTTTCAGATAGATAGGCTGATCTGGAAAACTGGCTAGAAATTCTCAGACCTTACTTTTCAAATCTTACTTTCATCACTTCTTCTGTCTCTTTGATTATGATATTGAGAGCTATTAAAAATTAAAAGATGTTTATAATTATATTGTAGTATTGTTGGTGAGGTAGTATGGTTAAATGATCTGTTTGTATCTGAGAGACACTTGTTTAAATTAGGCACAGAGAGTCCAGTATTATCTGCCAAAAGACTGGCAAAATTAGTCAATAAGTCTGCTGGTTTTCTACTCTGGTACTCACAGTCTGTCATTTATTTATTTAAAAAACTTATATGCCGCCCCCCCCATCTCAGTGACTCTGAGCAACTTACAAAAATTAAGAAAATAATAATAATAGTAAAGACTGAACTCAGGCCTAGAGGTAGCATACATAATTATGAATAAATATTATCCCTTTTTAAAATATATTTGATAAGAGGGCACAGCTTGTATTCCAACATATAACATGATGGGTCTTAAAATTTAGCACACCTGAATTTGCTATGTGATATACATTCAATATACACTGAGAGGGAGGGAACACCCCTTAAATTACATTGGGAATTGTGTCTTTATAATTTAAAATAGTTCTTTTAGATCCAAGATTTATTCCTGATGAAGATATTTAGGAAAGAAAGGTCTCAATTCAATGCTGTTGGATTTGGTTGTCAAATCTTAATTTTTATTTGCAAATCCAGAATTCTTGCTTCCAATTAGAATGGCTTTTCTTTTACTTAATTTGACACAAAGTGTATTGTATCCTCTTATGGTAATTTTTGTGCACTTTAAGATTTATCTCTGTTTTCATTCAGTGGCAGGACTAGATATTAGGGCTATCAAATCAGGGCTACAAAAGTGTGGTTGATCAATAGTTTGAGTAAAAATGGCATACATTACAGAGATATATCTAGACAAGAAACCTCCACATTACCAAATAGTAAATGCAGGAAGTACCAATGAATAATAATGCCCTTTTCTGCTTCCTCTTCTTTTTTTTCTGCCTTCCCTGATGCCTGTTTTATATGGAGAAGTTGAGTAGAAATGCATACTTTTAGTGTGTGCCACTTTAATTTGAACATCTGCAGTTTTCCATTTTACATAAATTGTAATGTACACTTGCTCTAAAAGACTATACACTAATTCAAGTCTGCATGTATTTTATTCTCTTGGATTGTTGCCAATGGCCACACCTGTGCCAGAGCTTTTTCTTTCAAGCTCTCTGTTATAATACAAACATGCAACAAAATGTTCTATGACTCCCTGGCATCTGGGCAGCTAAATATATATATACCAAAAACTGAAAGCCATCTCACCTGCAAGTCTAAATATGCATGTTGTATGCCAGCCAGAACTAAACCAAAATATGCTATTCAATTGTATAACATAATATAAAGTTATTATTTCCAATTATACAATTTAACAAAAAAAAAAGTCAGTTTCTTCAACTCGCAGCAATTAGCAACATTTCATTTAAAACATTTTTACACTGATATCTATACCAGACAAAATTCTACTAATAAAGCAGAATATGTGTAGCTATGAAATAAGGCTCCTTGGTACTTCTGAGATTGGTTATTTTCAGGCAAACATTTCATTACACAGACTAGGTAACATCATCAATGCTACTAAATAATGGGGTTTGCTCTCAATTTATATTCCAGTGGTTTACCGTGTCAGTGTTGGTTGGAGTGGTCTTGAAGAGTCTTTGGTTGGACTCTTTACTGTTAGCTTGTTTGGCTGTACCTTGATTGGGCTATTGTTTACTTCTTGATTGTTGGTCTGAGGTTATTCTTAGTGTTAATCTGTGCTCATCTGGGTGTTGATTGCTGATGGGAGGTATTTTGGTCTTTTTGTCGTCTTTTTGCTTGTTGATTGTCTCTTTTGCACAGTATGTGGATGTTGCTTATATCTATGTTTCTACTAATGGCAAATTTGTCAGAATGGCAGGCTTCCAGGAATTCTTTCGACTTTTGGACTTGGGTTGTTCAAGGATGGTTTCACAGTTGAAACTATGTTTAAATTTGTCCATCTGTTGTGAAGTTAAAGAGTTTTCATCATGTCTTCTGACTGCTAGTTGATGTTGATGGATGTGTTCTGTTTGTCTTCTATCTGTCTGTCCTACATTGTGACTGTTGCAGTCTGTTACAATTAAATATTGTAAATGATCCTATTTTTTCTTTTGGGGTTGGTGGGTTTTTTCATTTACTTAGGATGTTCTGGAGGGCTTTAGTTGGTTTGCGTGCTATGCTGATTCCATGTGGTTGTAATAGTCTTTTGGTGGTTTTTGAGATGTTTCTGATGTATGGCAGTGTTGCGTTGGTTGTGCTACATTGGGTTGAATGGTCAGGCTCCATTTGATGACGCTGCATGGATATCCATTTTGTTGGAACATGTTGAAAGGATCTATTTCCTTTTCTGCTGTTCAGTGTTGCTGAAGTGTGTTTGTGCTCATCTGAATAGTGTTCATACACAGCTTTTCTTGTGGGAAATTGGTTATTGCTTTGGTAGCGCAGTAGTTGATTAGTATGAGTGGTTTTCAGTCCATTTGTGTTTCTAGTTGCCAAAACAAAATTCTACTTATGTTGGATTGTAATTACATTAAGACTGAAACTTTTTCCTCCTGTATATAATCATCTAAGTATCAAATAATGGTTTTTGATTTGGGCAAAGTGACAAAAGTTATAGAGTATAATAAAGGAAGGCAAACATGGATCCCAAACTTGTTTTGATTGAAAAGTATTACAATTTAAGTAATACGTTTAGATTAGATAATTCATCTTTAAGATTAGATTAGATTAGATTAGATTAGAATTAGAATGAGATTAGATTAGAATTCTTTATTGGCCAAGTGTGATTGGACACACAAGGAATTTGTCTTGGTGCATACGCTTTCAGTGTACATAAA
>JANHZT010005003.1:43984-55648 GCA_032468215.1 Stegonotus admiraltiensis
CCTCCTTCTCCTAAAACTAAACTGCTTTCTTACCAACCCTTGAGAGGCTTGATCGGAGCTAAATATACTAATTTTTGATATCCAGGAATAAAATGAACTCTCCCTGGGTTTTCCACCAGCTTTTTTGAAGTTCAGCTTTTTAAATGGCACAGTCTTCTGCTTTGAATTCTACACAGGACCAGCATTGCACATTCAACATTAATGAAAGATATATCGTTCCTCTATTGCTCGAATGTTAAAATTCGGGGTCATCCAGTGCAGTTGAGTGGCAGTTAATTTAGGACTTATCTTTTGTTTAATTTACTGAACAATCGTACCACTGGATAGATTACCCATTATTGACTTCCACTGGTCTTAAAAAAGAGAAAGAGCAGGACAGAGATTTAGGGGACAGAAAGAGGCATCTGTGTTGCAGAGAATAAAAGTGGGTGGCCCAAATCAGCTTGAAAATTGGAGAAGGGTGCAGGGAAACCATGTGATGATCAGATTTGGTAGAATAACATGTGCAACAGGAAAACAAAGAAGCAAATTTTTATATATTTATTTGTTTGCAGAAAAATGGGAAAAAACTTAGCCTTAATTTTAAAAATATTTCAGATTATACATAGGTCACTGATTGGATTCACACAACAGACTGAACTTAACTAAATCATCTCTTTCTATATAGCGTATAAAAAACATAAACTGAACATAAACCATAAATGGGCTGAAAAATTAACCAAGCATAAACTAATAGCATAAACTAAACAAATGGGCTGAAAAAATTAACCAAGATTAATAATAAACACCCTCCGTGGGTTGTATGAATGCAGTTGCTTGATCTTTCACCAATATCTTTAAAGCAATGCATATACACTATTCACACATGCACATAAATTCACAAACATTATTTGATATATCTTTCGACACTTACTATCATTGTTTTACATTGTTCTTACACCACACTTAATACTGAAACAAACACATCTTCAGTAGAGTCTCCAGAAACTTAGCTTAATCATATAAATGAAGGTCACACAACATAGTAAGCCAAAATAAATAAAGTTTAATAGGTTGTGCACATGCAATCATCTGGGTTGAGTGGATTGTGTGAACTTAGTTTAAGAACTAAATATGAAAGTGTTCCAAAGCCCACCAAAGTTATTTGTTGAAGTTTAAATTATTCAAAACTCATTTATCTATCATTAATTTTTGTAGGTCTACTCTGAGTAGGACTAAATTTGGATTTCACCCATTTAGTATTCCCAACAAATGGTACTAGGATACATCTAGGTGGACACCAACTCCCAAAGTAGTCCATTAATTAGAAGACAAATATTCAACAGTTGCTTCCTTGGCAGTTTAAAATGTCTAACTCCCACTCATTTAGCTCAATTGTTATTTTTTTTAATAGAAAAAGAAACATAATAAAGATTATTCCTCAAAAATTCCAAACTCTCATTTGTTACTGTTAAAAAGAAATCATGAGACTAAATAAATAAAAATTAGCTTTCAGCTGTCAATCATTCTGAAACATAATAATCTGTTAATTATTACTTTCTCCGAACACATCAATCATCCCCCCTTTTTCATACACATGCATGTTATTAGGGGGAAAGGGAAAAAAAAGACTGAAGAAAAATAACTGTAAAAGGAAAACTATGGCATGTTTAACACATTTTGAACAAGGAAAGTCTTAGCCAACCAGCATCCGGGGAAAAACCACCTTAAACCCTCCTCTCGTGCAATTTAGTTTCAATTAAGTGAGCTTAGCACTCAAGCTCGAGTAAATGAAAATCAAAGTGAATTATGTTGACAGCAGTTGCCAAAACATTGCTTAGAAGAAGTCAAGGTACATGTCCCACAGTTGTGAGGATGGGAGGGAAGAGAGGATGGGAACAGATGTTCCAAATGCACAACTCAGAAGGGTACAAATGTGGTATATTAAGAGAGGCAACTCAGGGACAACAATAATTCCAGAATCCACACTGGGAAAAGAGGGATTTTCCTATCCTGAGATTCTAAGATCAATGACTAGTCAAAAATGGGGAACTGTTGTGACCTGCCAGCGGCCAGCAGAGCTGGCAGCAGATTTGGACAGTGAGGAGGTTGGAGAGGAACGTGGGCCAGTCCTGGAGTCTGGGGAAGGCTCAGACAATGCAGCTCTGCATTGGAGGCAGAGAGGGGGCCAAGGCCATCTGGTAGTTCTTTGCTGCCTCCGGAGTCTGACATCAGCGAGGCCAAAGAACAGTTTTGGAGGAATACAATCATTCTGCTCAAATGAGCGTGTTTGGATGCTGAGGATATTCTGATAAAATGGTTATCAACTACTTAACATAATCAGTGCTAGATAACTCCACTCCCTTGTAGAAATAATGATGTTAGCTAGTTGGGTAATGAAATGTCTGCAAGAAAACAACTAAGTTCAGAGAGCATAAATACTCCACAGTTCAACTCTGAGCTACCAATATTCTCTTCTACTGGTAATATAGTTATCATAAAGAGAGGGAGGATATTTTCCAGAAATGATTCTCTGGTCAAGTTTCTCTTTATCTCCTTCTTTGCTTTCTTTTTATCTCTCCTAGATCCTACCCCAAAATGTTTCCTGTCCCATATTTTACTTAATGTTGTTTATTTTTTCTCAAGCAAGTATGCCCACAAAATCTCTCATTTTTATTTTCTGAGGATGCCTGTCAGGCCAATATGTGTGTGTGTGTGTTGGGGGGGGGAGATCTTTCTGCTGTTTTGCAACATCTAACATTTCAATTTATTTTAAATTAAAACACCTTATACAAAAATTTACACTACTTAAAAGATCCCAGAGAAGGTCTTTGAACACTCATGTCAAACAGATCATTATTATATAAAGGGGGAAAATAATAAGATTGCCGTTTTGCAAATAGTATATGATTCTAAGTGGAACTCCCTTTTATATTTGTTGCCTTAAAAAGCGGAAAATAGCATGTTTTACCTTAAAGAACATATATTTCTTTTTCAGTGCAATGTACAATTTATAGCAAAGTCAAAAGAAGTAAAAAAAAAAAAGATTTGCTCCGAAAAATTCTGTTTGAAATTTTCTTCAATAAAGCTGGATTCTGAATAATTTCCAGATACTATGAAATATTTACTAAACATTAATCACATTTCTGAGATATGTACTTGACATCTGACAATATTTAATTTCAGTATTTGATAAGGAGACAGTTCATGTTTGATCCTATTTGGCACCTGGCCTGAAGTAGCACTTAATAATTGACAAACATGTTAACTAACATGTAATATATCTGAGATGGCTTTTAACAGACCTTTGGTAGAATCCACCGAAATTATATATTTCTGCCTTGAGCAGAATAAGGAAAAAATGTAAATAGATGATAAATAGATAGATGATAGATGATAGATAGATAGATAGATAGATAGATAGATAGATAGATAGATGATAGATAGATAGAAATAGATTGATGATTGATAAATAGATAGATAGATAGATAGATAGATAGATAGATAGATAGATAGATATGGAGATGGAGATATACTTTACAAATAACCTACTCCTTATTTTTCTGGAAGGAATCCACCAATATTGGATAGCTCATATGTAATAATTTTTATTATTCAATGTATTATATTTACCATTTTAATATTTTATATGGTATTTATCATGCTGTAATCTGCCCACAGTCGCTTGATAGGAGACGGGCAGGGTAAAAATTAAATAATTAAATAATAAATAAATAAAATCAATATTACCTCAGATTTAATATTTGGCGAAACAAAACATTACAAACATATCCCCAACATCTAAAATTCAATATATTGGAAGTAAATCCTCGTAATTTAAGATCCAAGCTTAAATTTGGAATTCACAGAGTTACCTCAGAGACGTGAATGGAGAATTGGGACTTTTTTTTTTGGCTAGTTTCAAATATGTAGCCAACTCTTTCATCCACACAGCCTCATGATCAAAACATTTAATCACTGGCAAAAGCAGAAAGAAAGTTCCGGAGCTTAGGAATGTGAATAGATGACAACTGGCATCTGCTTTGTTGGTTTAATGCCGGAAGTGAGCATATGATTTCCAGCTCATGATATAATTCCAGGTTACTCTTTGGTTGCTCAAAAAAAAAAAAAATCAGCTTCTAGTAACTACCAACATTTAAACAGCTGTCATAAGAGAAATGTCTTAGGGATGCAATCATGGCTGCAACCCTAGGAAGCATTTCAGAAGGACCACAGCATGTCAAATACAATAGATTTCCATCAGCACAAATCTGGAAGCAGCAGGAAGTGGTTATTGTTGACAAGTTGCAAAAGTCAAGCCCTATCAGTAACTTTTACCATACACAGGGTTTCTGCTTGGCCGGTTCTGAATTAAAACTGCAACGTTCATCCTCTGCTTTCATTAAAGCTTGATACCAGGACTTCTCTCTGTTTCTTTCCAACTCCTGGTCTCCTGCTGGGACGGCTTCTTTTTATTTAGTTTTTCGATTCATTAGTGAATTTGCATCTCCACATTTCGGTTTTAGGCTAAATAACCAAACAGACCACACTGAAAGTAATGCTAATGGGGATACATAATGTCAGAACTAATACCATTAAAATCAAAGTTAAGGGGGAAAAAACTAAAACTAAAATCAAAATCAATAAAATAGCATTCCAATCAATAACAAGTTACAATCTTGGGGAGAGAGATTTGGTTTTGGGATTTATATCTTATTTTATTTATTTTATGATTGAACTAAATATTGGGAGTACTGTATGGAGGCTGAACATACTTCCCAGGAAGTGTATTCAATAGGAGTCACATTGAAGTTAGCCAAGATATCAGCTGTGGAACATTTTCAGAATTGTCTTTCCACTGATCAAAGCAGCTAAGTAATTTCATAATTTATTAAAGTTTCAGCCCATCTTGGCTCCAGCATGAGTCCGAAAGCTTGGAATACAAAACCTCCTGGTCCCCAGTGACTGACCCAGATTGAATCCTGCAACATTATCCTGGGACACTTATTCGTATTAAGTTTCCATTATAATATCATTCTTCTACCTTTTTTTAAAGGCAGGGATACCTTTGTTCTTTTTATTATGATGACTGCTATTTACACATAGAATCCACAACAAAAGAAACATCACATGAAGACATACATAATTTCCCTTAGATACTGTCAAACTGCTCATATCGTTAAAATCTACTTCCATAATCTCTTCTCAAAGACATGGAGAAGAGTCTGACTCACTGTTGATTTGAATAGATCTTGGGACTGGTGTATATGGTGTATATGGATTACAAAGAGGGAACCTCTAGTCATAATATGACCCTTATGTATATCCATCTTACATGTAATAGGACATCTTCCATTGTACCAACCACAAGGTCACCAAGAGCTGACTTCTGGTGGAAAAAACATGCTATGAGTCTGCATGGATGGGATGCATCCTTGTCAGCTGCAAAGAATCAGGATCACATGTTAAGTTCCACTGAAGATGATTTATTGCTCATGTCTGTACACAGGAATTTACTCAGCTAACAGTCAGCACTAAATTTGTGCTAGATAACAGTTAACAGGATTCAAGAGGGGACTTGGTTTAGGTGTTTGTGGGAATGTAAAGACTCCAGGTGAATTCCTTTCTTAACTCCACCTCCTGGCTCTGCCCATACTACTATCATCCCAGATCAGTGTTTTTAGTGTTAATCTGTTCTCTTTTTTTCTAAAAAAAATAATGTATGATGCTCGGTTTCTTTGATGAAGATATGAAACAGCGGTATGAACAAATTATTCCTGTTGGACCATGATTATGGTTTGTTTTTATGGGGGTGGGTGGAGTCAATGAAGATGGGGAGGGAGTGGACTTCTCACAAGAAATTTGACTTTCAGGGCAAGAGAATAAGCTCCTAACGATAACAATTGTCTGGACTTCTTCCCTCCAATATACTGGCTATTTTGAGACACAAATGTTCCTCCATTTAACGAGAAGATCCACAAATGTTTGCAACTATCAACTCTAACAGGACTGAACTGTTGCCAAATTGCAACAAATCCCTTGCAGGGGAAGCTGTTTTAAACCCTTGAAATTTAATTGCATGCTAGTTCATCTTACGGTGTGCATTAAAGTCCATATGAAAAACAGATAGAGCAATAATTTCAACTCCCATTAATAATCAGAGCTCTTCCAAACTCAAGTTCAATTTTATTTATTTATTTATTTTGCAATGGGCCATAGTTTTCTAGCCCACCAACATCAGCCTTCGAAGTTTTCTTTGTATCCACAGACAAGAATCCATTAATACTTTTTGAAAATATGCAATTTTGACTACACCCCCTTCTCCCCTCTGTTTTCCCCAGATATGCCATATCAAAATAATATTTTATATTATTTTAAAGCCATACTTTTTTTCCCTTAAATGAGCCCTTTTTGTAAACAAGCAAAAGTGCATTTAAATATTACAAATTTAATTCTGGAGGAATCCCTGTAACATGAAAATGTGCGACATTCATGCTCTGAACTGTGTTGTTTAATGTATGTATAATCACCAACATCTTAACAACAAACACAAGTTCTATCCTGAACACTTGTTTTGTATTGCACAACACTGTTTAACATTTAGGCACGTTTTAAAGGTGTCGATATGCTTATTTTAGAGAAACAGAGCAGAGTGACATATTTTAATGCATATTTTACAAATGTGTACATTTCTACATATGTCTTGAGGACAACATTTGCGTATACATTTACAAGCATCTATTTTGGAGAATTAAATATTATAGGCAGCAAAATACCAACTCAAAAAGCATCAATATTTAAGCATAAGATTTTAATCTGGTCTCAATCTGGTATTTGGTAGAGAAAGAGGCTTCTAATGTGTTTGAAAAATCTACGGTTGTAAACTTAAACGTAGCTGCTTTGGATAGTGAGATATGCGGCATATCTAAATTGATAATAAAAAATAAATATTCCTAATTAATTTTGAGCAGATGTACCCTGTTTAATAAAAAGTACAAAGGCTAGTAAATGAATGGCCCTAACACAAAAAGCAAATGTAGTAAAATTGAATTAGATTTATGTTTAAATATGTTTAAGGGTTATACCAAAACTCCACCAGTTTTAGGAAGTATGACAGTATTTTATCATTTCTTAGTATGCATTTCAATTTTTTGGGACTGTTACATAGAGTAATATTGAGATAACTAAACTGTCACTATATTGATTGACATTCATTAACTATTATCCATGATCAACCTAGCTGGCCTTAGCCAATCTAATATTTATTTCAACTTCCTGACATGTCCTACACTTTAGGCAGAAGTGATTTCATAGAGACTACACATAAAGAAATCAGATAATTTTGTATCATTATTATCATCATCAATGAAAAGTCAATGGGTAAACCAGTAGGGATGGTCACAAGTTGTGATCATGTGATGTCCCACTTAATGTCTGTAGTGGTTTGATTAACAGCTTCAGCGAAATGGTCATAAAATAAGGTGTGGCCACATGACACCTCACTTAATGGCTGCACCACTTAACAACTAATTTTCCACTCCCAATTGTGATCATAAATCAAGAACCATCACACACACACACACAAATAAAACATCATCATATTTCCCCCAAATACTACAACATGCTGCATTTCTACAAAGTGTACCAGAGCAATTCTAAAGTCAAAAGATACATTAATTAGCTGAATAGCTGTTCAGAACTATTTTCAAATATGCACATTCTTGAATGCAAAATATTAATAGTTTTTCTCCACCGGTCTTTCCTGAGGTCAGGATTATTTATTCAACCCTGCATCTGTTTTCTAACAGAATGGGCATATTATGTGGAAAGGGAAGCACAAGTCAGTTTTAATAAATTATTATATGAGATTTATCTGGGGTCCTAGCATTGAAGAGAAGACAGTATTTGAGGAAATACAGCTTCTGTATTTTGAATGATACTGGAAATCTTAAGAAAATTTGCCCCACGGTGTTGACTGCACCCTCATATAAATTCCAAACCAAGGCCCCAATAAAAATGCCTGGTTTATTTCAGCATTTGAAGCACAAAAAGAATAATAAATAAAATAAAAGAGTAAAATAACATAAAATGACACAAAATAAAAAAAATATGCATGTGCATTCTATTTCCCTAAGGAGATAAAAATAGCAACAATAACAAAATTAAAACTTGTTTTACTAATGGCTGACAACACTTACAATCATCTCCGGCCAATCTGAAGAACTAATATTAAATCCTAATTCAGTTAAACCTAGTACAGAGACAGCTAGCCTGACCCAGTGTATATTTTATTTGAAAGCAAATCTTGTTGGACTGATCCAATTTACTGCTGGATAAGCATGATTAATTTTTATCTCAGTAGCAAAAACTTTATTACCAGTCCAAAGAATCAATTATCTCAAACTGAAACTAAAGCATACTCTACATCATAAAAGCTTATTCTTTAATCAATATATTAACTGCTAAGGCAGAGGTGGGGAACGATGGAACCTTTATGACTTGTGGACTTCAATTCCCAGAATTCCTGAGCATGGCTGGCTCAGGAATTCTGGGAATTGAAGTCCACAAATCATAAAAGGCCATTGCTCCCCACCCATAAGTTAAGGGCATTCATTGTTTTTGAAGTCACCCAAAGGTTAACACTTTATGGAAGGACTTATTATCAGCACTGATATTACTGGATTGCCCAAACGTTTGTTGACAACCAAGAGCGATGACTTCCTCTCTATATATATATTTTCTATTTTCAGTGCAGCTCTCAATCTACTAGTTAAAGGCCAACTTTGCACTTCAGACTGTAGAGAAAAGTCATGGGTGGGTATAAGAGACAGAGAAAGATTACAAGTCATGAAATCTTTGATTCAAAAATCATCACAAGCAGTTAAATTGCTATATAAAATGGGAATGTCTGATCTCTAAAAAGCATCCGCCCATGCTTTAATTTATCATCAATCTTAGAATCATTTCTACATATCCCACGTTCAGAATTGCAAGCCTCCTAACACAGTTTACAGGTATAAAAGAAATGGCCTTCTCTTGTGTGGCCCCACTCCAAGCTATGGTATTGTCAAGGAATTGGGTAGCAGCTGTCCAGATGAAGTCAGAGACACTATCTGTATCTGTATCTGTATCATCTCCCTCCCTCCCTCCCTCCCTCCCTCTATCTATCTATCTATCTATCATCTATTTATCATCTATCTATCATCTATCATCTATCATCTATCTATCAATCATCTATATCTATCAATCATCTATCATCTATCTATTATCTATTTATCATCTATCTATCTATCTATCATCTATCATCTATCTATATCTGTCATCTATCTATCTCTATCATCTATTTATCATCTATCTATCATCTATCAATCCTATCATTTATCTATCATCTATCTATCTATCTATCTATCTATCTATCTATCATCTATCTATTATCTATCTATCTATTATCTATCTATCATCTATCTATCTATATCTATCATCTATCTATCTATCTATCTATCTATCTGTCTGTCTGTCTGTCTATCTGTCTATCTATCTATCTATCTATCATCTATCATCTATCATCTATATCTATCATCTATCATCTATCATCTATCATCTATCATCTATCATCTATATCATCTGTCATCTATCATCTATCTATCTCTGTCTGTCTGTCTGTCTGTCTGTCTGTCATCTATCATCTATCTATCTATCTATCTATCTATCTATCTATCTATCTATCTATCTGAAAGAACACAATATGGTGAGGAACACAGGAGGTAAATTAAACAGTATACAGAGCACACAGAAGAAAAGGCGGGAAAGAAAGAAATGCCCCCTGTGATCTGCAACCAATCTCAGCGTAGATTGCCTCCTGCGTAAGTCAGCACTCTCCAAGTAATTAACCACAACTGTGTGGTCTGGCCTATTGTACACTTTACTGTTCCAGCTACTAAATTCAATATCTTAATAGAGATTCATTCCTTAAAGAAGTGTATTTGGGTATATTTATAAAAAAAATACTAATTATGAAAATTAAGTTGCAATTGCATGTCAATAACAATTTCACTGCTAAAATTACTTATATTTCATTAATAATTGAATTATATTTCACAGAAAGGAATGAAATAGAAAATCCAATTCAATATAGTTAGAGGAAGGGATAAAATACATCTTTTTTTGCATGTGTCTTCTGTCTGACTTCCAAATCTTTTTGGACCACAATTCCCATAAGCTCTAACCAAAGCTACAGACAGAATCACCTAAAGAACATTGATTAGCTTTTTTAGGGTTTTCTCTTGCTGGCCCTGAGCATTTTAAATGTATTTTGGTTTTATTACCATAGTGAGGGTGTTAAGTTAAACCATTAATGCATTTTTTGCTGTGTTCTCGAAAGAACTTCACCAGGTAAGTTGCACATCAGTCAGCTGCATTTTATGCAACCTTTTGTTGTTGTTGAGAGCCACACTGCACAGGAGAAATCCGCTTTCTTATCACTTCAGAATATAAGCCGAATGCATTTTAGGAATCCCAGCAGTAGCTAATTGAATAAGTGTGTTCAACATGTTGAGTGAACCAGATCATTGTCATTTTATTATAATTAACTAAGTGGACCTCTCTTAGTCCTCATGGAGATTTTATCAAAATCCTTTTCCTAGATTTAAGTATTGGTGCTTGTCAAACTTTCCCTTCTTACAGTAAACTTCACGGTCCTTTCCCTGTTATGAATCTTTTCCTTCTCCTTTTTACGTGAATAGAAAAAAAGAAGGAGAACAAGAAATATGGACTGGATGGAGATCTCATGAAGAAAAGAAGGAAAGTTCCTTTTGCTTCCTAGCTTCACTTCTTTTTGATTTCTGTTGCAACCTGGAGATGGCATGAACCAAATTTATATTTGGTTCCCAATGAGAATATGGACTCTAGTATCTATGGCAGGTTAGATTCTGAAATTATATCATCTTAAGAAAACATGAGTAATGTTTAATTACAGCTGAGATGCACGGAAGTGTATGTAGTATCACAGTGTGTAAGTGTGTGTTTGGAAGGAGAAGAGCAGAGAGACCATTTTAATCCTGAAATGAAAGTAACTATAATTGCCAGAAACTAATAGGAATCTCATTTTGCATAAAGCATACCAGTTACTTATAACCTGTCTCATATTCATAAGTGCTCTAAATTCTAGAATTTTATATTACCACAATATAAAATAATGCCGAGACTCTAGAAAGAGCGCAGAGAAGAGCAACAAAGATGATTAGTGGACTGAAGGCTAAAACATACAAAGAATGGTTGCAGGAATTGGGTATGTCTACCAAGAAGCAATGGATGTAAGCTAATCAAGAAGAGATCCAACCTAGAACTAAGGAGAAATTTTCTGAGAGTTAAAACATTTAATTGGTGGAATGATTTGCCTCCAGAAGTTGTTGGGTGCTCCATCATTGGAGTTTTTTAAGAAGAGATTGTCTGAAACGGTATAGGGCAGTGATGGCTAACCTTTTTGGCGTCGCATGCCAAAAGCGGGGTGAGCGGGGGGGTGGGGGTTTGCGAGCATGTGTGCCCACAGCCATAATTCAATGCGCCTCGCTCCTCCACATGAAACCCCCCCACGCTCCCCCTGCTTTTGCTCCACGATGGCCCGGTGGGCCTGGTAGGCCCTTTTTTTGCCCTCCCCAGGCTCCAGAGCCTTTCTAGGAGCCTGGG
>JANHZT010005003.1:73679-84224 GCA_032468215.1 Stegonotus admiraltiensis
AAGTATGAAGGCTATTGCTTAACGCATTGTAAGCCACCCTGAGTCTCCGGAGAAGGGCGGCATATAAATCAAAAAAGTAAAAAAGTAAAAAGTAAGTAAATTAAACACATAGTGTACTAAGCCATAACCACATTCTGGGTTAGCCCGTTATAATAACTTGCCACGGGTTCAGACTTAATTCAGAACTTTTTCCATGTTACATGACATGGCGATAGGGGAAGGCACCAGATTTACCAAGTTATGAGACAGAAAGAAAGTCATCCTCTAATTCAAAAGACGATATCTAAAGACCTTGCTCCAGTTCACACAGAATCAACTCTTAAGTCCTGATTCACCTTCTGAATATATAAAATCAATAACCAAAGAAAAAAGTTAAAAGAGAAAGATATTTAATATGTTGGTATTCTACAGCATGTTCCTTGCCATCCAAATCAAGGAATAACTTATTTCAACTATTGTTTACCTTTTACAGTTCAATATTCTATATATAACACAGATACACAGAAAGACCTAACATAGCTACCACTGCAGATGTGATGCTGCTGCTGGTAGGAACACATTTTTTTCATCTTTGAATACAGAAGTCAATCAAACAATAGTCATGGTCAAAACTCCAGGATAATTTTGTTTTGATACTCTAACATAACTCCAGGTTAACCAAATATCAACCTATAACTTTATATATATGCCCTGGTGATAGTACATACAGTTTTATGCAGAAATTCCTGACGTTAACTTTCAGCATTCTCCCTGATCTTTTTACTGAACAATTTATATGTAATCCTAACCAAAAAAATTATCAGGACAGCTCAGAAAACCTTTTTAAAGCCTCTGGTCTAACAACATATCCAGATGAAAATAAAACATTAGAAGAGGTGAAAGATCCTTAAATGTTTGACACCTAATAGTCCCTTCATATACTATACATAGCTGCGGTCAGGAAATTAATAGTTACATTTTAAACATCTGGAGGAAAAATACAAAACTGTGAAGTATGAAGCAGACAATGTTCTAATTAATCTGCCAGTCTTCAACTACTATATAGAATGGAACTCAGTTTATATTTCTCCAAAATTTGGAGTATGAGAAAATATACAAATAAATGCAGTTCAAATTCTGTTTTCTGGATTTGTTTTTAGTATCCAGGTTAAGGCAGAAACACTCACTCAAATTATATCAAAGATGATCACAGAACACAGAAAGTTCTATCCATTCTTAGACCTGAGCTGACCTACTGTTCCTTTCTCTTTAAGGTATAATAAACCTTGATGACTTAGAATAGGAAGGAATATTTAAAAAAAATAAAAAAATAAAACCTCCAAATTCGTTAATAAGCAAATTTGCTGTCACTACTTCCTGTTTTAGCACAAACAATTCATTTCCTGCACAATATACCTTGGAAATAAATTTAGCAACATTTCACTGGCTGTGTGTCTAATGTACTAAAATTTAAGAAGTCAAATTTTCAACATGATGTGCTGAAAGAGGCCCTTTTTACAGCTTGCAGTAGCTAAAATGAAACATAATTATGTTATTCCCTACCTGCATGCTCAGCCGCCTAAAATTCAACTGAATTGGCTATAGCAGAAATGTATAACCCAAGTCCCTGGAGGTCCATTTGGACCCCTTATCTTTGGAAGTAGCCAAAAGTTAGTTCTATGATGTATTGTTAAAAAATTAAAAAAAAAAACTAAAGAGGAGAAATACGAAACAGGTGGGAAGTAATCATATTAATGCTACTTAATTAGCCCAAATTAAACTCTAATTAAATTTGAATATAATTAAAAGCCACCCAAAAGTCCGAGGCAAAGTTTGCTCAAAATCGTGCACGTTAGTGTTACAAAGAGAAAAGAATAATCTTACTGATCATCTCAATTCTCTTAAAAGATAATGATCCGACAGTCTGGAAAATCCTACCAGCATTTAAGCATATCCAACTGCTTGGATCTCTTCCCACTGAAATTCAACAGCTTGGAATTTCCACCGGCTCACGTCTCTGCAAGATTATCTAGCACTCGATATTGTGCACCATCTGTATCAATCCTGGTGGCCCTGTGTGATCAGACAGAGGTAGGATCTAGGCCAGCAACCCTTATGAACAGTGGCTGCCCAGATCATCAGAAAATGCAATGAAGGCAACATCAGATGCTTCTTTGGAGACCTAGGTTTGTTCTTGTGGCAAAGAGGTATCACAAAGTTGTCTGACTTCCCTGTTTTACAGCCATCTAAGCTACTGGCCGTCACCACATCTGGTGGCAGAAAAACCGCATAAGCATCGTGTAAGAATGACAGAGGAACTGACACACTGCAAATTACCCCATGAAATGATTGCAGTGGAGAGACACATTAGTCTTGGCATAAGCGGAAAGGCTAAGCTGTTCATTATGCCATAAGATTTCACAACCTACACTTCACTTCATCAATTGCACAAAATATGATCCTTGAAAAGCATATCTCTCTATCTCTCTATCTCTCTATCTCTCTATCTATCATCTATCTTCCCCCGTCTTAGAAAAGAGGGAGATAGTTGAAGGAGAGGTTCAAAGGATATGAAGCAAAATAATGTATCGGTTGAAACTCAACAATCTGCTGGATTCATAGCTTCAGTGCTGCAATGCATTTTTGAGTATTTTAAGCATCACAAGTTTTGCGTATAAATCTACAGCTGGGGGGAAAATGTAGATTTAGATATCTATTAAAAGGCATATTTAAAGAGGCTTTAAAAAACACACACATTAATATGAAACTGGAACAGAATTTTAGGTAAACAAATGATATTCCTCCACACTGGGTCAGATCTGCACATCCTTTGTATATTTGTGTGTGTTTTTACTGTGTCAAAAAAGGGTAACTTAACCAAAAACTGCATAATGAATCTAGAAAAGAAGCATAACTTGAACACAACTCCCATTCAAAAGCTGACACATCATTTATGGTATAGATTGATTTTGAATAACATCTACTCTTCATGCGTATAAATCATTAATAGGCATAAATGGAGCTTTATCCACCCAAATAAAATAAATATTTCCTAAATGTTGACAGACACTATAAGGTTCAGGAAAATTTGCAGAATTAAAGGGATTTCTTTTAAAGACAGAATTTATAAAGGGGAGAACGGAAGACTGTATTTTAAAACAACGTATGTAGCATTTCACGGCAACTTAGAAAATCCATCCTAATTATTTGTTTAACAAAAGTATATTCACGATATATAGAGAAGTATGGCATCTATGTACTATGTGTGTATATAAACACCTTTAAAGCCTCATATATCTCGTTAAGTTTGAAAATATATAAACCCTTTTAAGAAAAGAATGGTGACTACATAGAGATTTGACCATTGAAATATTAAAAGCAATATAGAACATTGAAAACCAAAAGGATTCTGAAGTGTCCATTATAATAAATAAATGTTAACAACAGATAACTTGCAGAATTATTTTTTCATAATTAAAAGTTCCATCAAAATGAGCCTGGCCTTCTGAAGGAGCTCCATGTATCTCACAAATGGATGAGATACAAAAACTAGCACTGCATTGTTGTTGAAAATCAAGGCCAAATTTCACACCATTACAATAGTATGGAGTGGTGTTATTATATTAAGGGAAAGAAAGTTGTTATCTGTGGATACAGAGGCTTTGCATAATGCTATTTCACAACTTAGAATCCGTATGTCAAAGTGTCCCAGAAACAGGAATCTTAGGGCAACAGCACAACTGTTCAAATAAAACTTTAGTAAATACAACCTACTATATTCTAATGTGATTCCATATATCTACAATTGCATTTTAGAAACTTCGAAGTTTCTTTTTTAGTATAAATGAGGCTTGCTGCCTTAAGTTTGTTGCTGAATCCCTTGACCTTCCTCTTACATTCTATGAATAATTTTGTTACTTAAACAAAATACACCTAATATATAAGGTTTAATATAACGGTGATGAAACAAAACACCACCTAATGTATAACGTTTACTCTAACGGCAGGAGGATATTAAAGAACAGTGCTTAATTTAAAGAAAATGAAAAAGCAGACTGTAATAAAGCTGATGAGATGCCCGGATTTGAATGGAATGAAAACCTTTAAACTGTTTAGAGCAGCAATGGATAAGCCTTTGCTAAACTATTTATCCCACGAAAAAATAAAATCAGCAATTCTGTCATCTTTTGGAAGACGATTTAAATTAAGATCGCGAATGTGATATATAATATATTAAGACAAAATTTATAACCCAAAAGGGGAACAGGAAAGGAAGATTTATGTGCTAACTTTCTTATAGAAATCAATGAGACATACATTGAATAACATGCCACTATATCTTTATATCATTAAGTCAACTATTGGAATATAATGCTTAAGGGTGTTTTTTTTTAAAAAAGGTGGAACTGGAATTAATTATTAGTTCATACACTGTTGGTCACTTGGTTCTAAAATGCAGCTTATATTTTCCTTGAATTAATGATTTTGGGAATAATGGGTTTGCAACAGATTTAGATTGGCTAGTTCCATTTTACTTGATGGACGGTGCCACAATTACTGTTATCAGCACACGCTGCCCGTTTACCATCATACAGGTGTTAGGTTGGGATGCCAAAAATCTTTCTCTGTCAAATTGCACATGTGTTCGGACACACTGCTTATTTCCAAGGTATAAAATTACTAGCCTTTGCTACTGTAACATATCTGCACATTCGGCATTGATTATGCTCACCCACTCCAACCGGTTGAATGGAGTAGCCAGGAATATCAAGCATACTGGAAAACATAGCAAAATAGACAAAAACAGTCCAGATGTTTTCCAACCCGATCCTAGCAGATTTTGGAGGAAGCCAATTTTTTTTCATTTTCTTAAGGGTTAAAAAATGGGGTGCATTTTGCTATAAGGTCTTGAGGGCGCCACGCAAATGCCACCATGGGAACTTTAATTTACCCCTTTTCAATCCAAGCACAGCAAATCACAAAAAGAAAAAAAAAAGAAAGAAAAAAGCCAACCTGCACAATTGTAACTCTTCTCTCATCTAGATTTATTGCATGACAAACAACTCCACCACATTTATAACCTGCGCCGTTTGGACACACCACCTTCCAAGGAACTTCTCAACTTGGCAACGATTAGGAACCCAGTGAGGTGAGAGAGTGATTTGCAAGGATGTGTGGTCCTATCTATTCTGCTCTCAAACACGCCCCCTAGTGGTTGATTAGCTTTAGGCATTGCGGGACCATCTCAGACTTAAAAGGATCCTCAAGATAGAACACGCGGACCAATCATGAGCAGACTAAATATCTAATTGAACCCTGAAGGGATTTCAGTGCCTTTAAGAATGAGTTGTTTCAGTTCACACACACACACACACACACACACACACACACACACAAAAGACTCATACAGAAAGGCAGTCTTGCCTATTTCGACATCAGCATCCCTCCGGCGCAGTCATTGCTGTTTTAAATAATACAAAAAGTAAAGTTTTCCAAACATCTCCCCTCCCTCTTCACCGGCTGGCCTAAATCTATAAATCCTAAGTGTTAGGAAAGGATATAATTTATAAAATATTTAAGGAAGGTGCAAATGTAGAGAAAGAAGAAGAAAGAGGAAGAGGTTTGAGCGAATTCTGCATGGGAATCAAGCTTACTTTGATTCACTTTGGCTAGAAAACAGTCTTTAGCACACCGCCGTGCTGGTCTGCAGTTACAGCACCGGGGGAATGTTCTACAGAAAACATACTTTCGGCGTGCCAAATCTCCTGCTTAAAACAAAACCTTCAGCGAAGGCTTTGGAGGAGTAGAAGAACTGGGGGGGGGGAGGGGGGAGTGTCATTTTGACCATGTCATTTTAGAACAAAATTATAGCATTTTTGACATGAACTGAATTTGGGGAATTGGCTCCTTTTTGAGTTTTACAAGGATGCTGAACTTAACCACTCCAAAATTGGAGGAAGATGTCAAGAACCAGTAAATGTCTGTAAGACTTACCGCATTTTAACACCTCACCCCCCAAATCAATTGTGTGTGTGTGTGTGTTAGGTGCTTAAATTTAGGGTGTGTGTGCTCTAATTCCTGTGTTTTCCTTGTGCAATGGACAACAGAAGCTGGGGAAAGAACCACACTTCCTCCCTCCCTTAAAGTACCCATCGTACTTTGCACACCGTATTCACGGGCAAACGTTTTAAAGGCTAATGGCTTGAAGCTAAAGAAGAGACTACCCACCCCTTTCTTTCTCCTTCTCCTTCTCCCGGTAACTCTTTGAAGACCAAGGACAAGGTAGTCACTTGGTTTGACATTTGACAATGAACACTACAAGGTTCGTTCCACTACAGAAATTGTTTCTTAGTTCAACCTCCGAGTGAACTCCAGCTCAGCTTTTCCTTATTTCCCCTCAATGAACAAGTTTACTGAAACCTTCACTTGGAAGGATAGGCTTCAAACAGCAACCTCAATCATAATTGTGCATCCAACGTGTTTCCTAGAGATCCTAAAAACCAAGCGTGGTGAAATCATGTCCAAAGCAAGTGCCAAACAAGCAGACTGGGGGGTAGTGGGGGGAAGCATTAATCCCTCCTCACATCAGATAGGACAAATGCTGTTCGGCCATAAAGGAAGTTTGTAGCTATTCCCGGTTTTTGGTATACTTCAGTGCTTTGGTCTAAAATTAATAATAATGATAATTGACACAATTACCACTAGTCCATTGCAAAAGGCAGCTCTACCTAGGAGAGTTTGCATCCTGCCAGAATACTTTTTAACACCATCATTCAACAACATCATCAGCACCATTCAGGTCCTTGGAAAGGACTTGATAGGTAGATAAAAATGCCAAATCTGTCTAAACATTGGGCTGAGTGTGGGCCTAACCAAAATAATAATAATAATAATAATAATAATAATAACAACAACAACAACAACAATAAAATGTTGATAATATGAAGCTTTGGCTTTTCAAGGAAAGCCTTCGGTACAACTTTCTCTATGCTGATGGGCATAAGATTGCTTAGGCTATGATTCCCCTGCTGTCTGGGATGATGAGACTTGTGAATTTAGGGAGCACTAGATTGGGTACAATTGCTGCAGAACATCCTTTGCAAGAGAGTGATTCAGCAGTGCCTACTTTCCTATATTTCCTGTTGGTGTTGAATGTAATGGGAGACCAAGATTAAAAGAATATACTTTGGAACACTGTTTCCAAAGTGCCACAATTAAGATTTTTTAAAAAAAAAAGAAAAAAAAGAAAAAAATTAAATCTTCCCTGTCAGATGTTACTTAAATTAGTTTTCACCATTTTTTTTAGAGCAAGCCAATCAAAATGTTAAGTGTTATTTCTCCTGAAATACCGTTTTTCTTCTAGTTCTTTAGTTTGAGAAGAGTCCACCTTTCATCATAAAGTTGCACTAATTCATGCATAAATATATGGCTCTGGATAGCTCATGAATTTAACATCGCCTGTACCCAGGAATATTAAGTATTCCCTTTCTCTTTTCTTATTTCAATATACAAGAATTTATGAAGAGTTTTAAAGTTCACGACAGGCATTTTTCAACTCACAATCATTCTTATAAATTCTAGATTGTGAGGATGCTGTTACAGATTCTCTCTATGGACTGCTTACAGAAATCAAAACTTTACTTGGACTTGTCCACATTAGACTACTATAGGGCACCATCCTATTTGCAGACAAAAAAGGAAATTAGAAAGCACAAGGCTATGCATTTTACATAGAATTAAGAACAAGCTTATTTAATTAGACTTATTTTAACTGTATTTAGAATGGCTGCCTTTAAAAAAAGTCTCTAGCGTGAAATATGACAATTATATCTATCAGAGAAATGGGATGCTTGATCCAGTTCGAAGCTTTCAGTGTGTTGCAATTTCAAAGTTTGTATATGTAGTTTGGGCTGCATGAAGCATCTTCTAACATTTTGGTAGAATTATGCAGGCACATGTTGGGATCATCAGCTTGCCTAAAATTGCTAAGCATATCCTGATTTTAAATCAATCAGTCGGACAGAGACATTCACAAAACTGAACAGAGTTATTGTAAATATTGCTCCTGATTTCTGCCTCATTTTTCACCGGATGCTCAAGAGAGTTTTTATCCCAAGCTTCTCTGTGATCAAAGTTAAAAGAAAGTCATGGGAACCAAAGTAGTACTCAGATCTTAAAAAAACAACAACTGAATAAGGTCCCTTCCTATGAATTTTCTTCACAAAGTTAAGGTTAAGTTGTAAGAGTTTTAAAATTCTGTCCAAAGTGAAGAGAAATGAAAGAAACAAATTTCAACAAATTTCTTCCTACAAAAGGTACAGTAGATGACTTGATAAGTGACAATGAAACCAAAATTCCTCGAATTATACATTTTTACTCCTTACAGCTTCATTTAAAAATGTATGTAAAATGGGCCTTAAGACAATTAGCAAGCTATAGCTTAGTCTGACAGGTGAAATCACCACTTTAACAAAATGCATTTAAAAAAAAAATTAGCTGGAATGAGTCAGGCTGAAGAAAAGGGGAGGGGGGTTTGGGGGTTTCCCCCCCCTGCAAATTGTACAAATTCTGCAGTAAATAAAATCCACAACCTGTCCTATACACTTTACCATGTGTATGGAACTACAGTCAAACACAGAGAATGTAAACAAATGGTAATGATTAACAGAGATACTGGTTTGGATTACTAGCTTAAACCACAGATGGAAAATGGTAAATAATAAAAAAAAAGAATTAGACGACAAGGTTTATTTTCTTTCTTTTTTAAAAAAAATAATAATATTGCTATCAATATAGCTCGATAGACTTAAGTCTGTGAAAACTAGCTAACACGTAGATTATTCTAACCAGCCCTTCTTTCGGCCCTTCCCGAGCATTAATAAAGTAAAATTTCTGAATGCACACCTCAGTTTATAAAAAGAGAGAGAGACCAATTTAGTTTTTTTCCCTAAGCTCAAAGCCTTTGCTTCCAAATTAACAAGAAGCCTTATTCTTTAAAACAGAAAGTACACCAACAGTGCTTGGGGGTGGGGGGATAGCAAGCAGAGCATGCCTTTTACACTCTTATCTGCCTCACCTATTAAACTTGTACAAAAAGTTAAAGCACATACACCCTGAGTTTGCTTCTCCGCCAGCCTCTCCTTTATGCATTGGACAGAGCTGGCAAAATACTTCTCCAGGTCTTGTCAGGAAGAAAATGATTATCCGCAGGTTAATTTAGGGAATACTAAGAAAAACACTTCAGCTCTTCCAAGTGTGTTCCCATCACAGTGTTAAGAAGTGGGGGGGAGGAGGGAGCTGTAAATGTCAGAGATTTTCAACAAAGGAGAGGAATTAATTGAATCAAATAAAAACCTTGGAAGGAGCTCAGAAGCTCCCCGTCCAAGGCGTTTTCTGAGTCAGCTTGAGAACTGATTTTTTCCCCCTCTCCCCACAAATTCAGAAATAGAGTAATAGCCGTATGTCTGCATATATTCAGATCGTGGTTATTGTGTTTTATTTATCGAGGAGCGCTTTTGCATGGTGTCCCTGCACTTCCTCTCCTTTCTTAAAATCTCCTCCCCACCTCCCTGCCTTTTACTATAGAATTCACCCACTTCAGCAGTTGAACAGCTTGACTTCCCATATTTTTCACCAGCTGGTCTATCACCTAGCTTGCACTACAGGCTCAGTTGCAACCAAATGTTTATGCAGAAGGTAGTTTTCATGAAACTTTTGTGTGAGAGGAGAGCGGTGATAGATTTGGCTTCTCTCTCTCTCTCTCTCTCTCTCTCTCTCTCTCTCTTTCCCTACTTCCAAGACCTAAGTTTCTCACTCACTCTTCACAGCTAAACAAGATATACATGCAAGATTTAGCAGGAGAAAAAGAGGAAAGGGGACGGGGCAGGGGAGGAAGGGGACAGTGGAGGTAGGAAAGGAGAAAGGACTCATCCCGAGGAACTGGCCAACGCGGTTTGAAAAACGCCTCTTCGAAGACCTCGTTGCCCAAAAAGTCGAGATTTATGGAGGAAAATAAACACTCTCCAGGAATGTTAAAAACTCTGGCAAGTGTGTCCTCTGATGGAAGAGGGTAAGGAAACAGACGGCAACCCAAATACACCGTAAATTAGAGTTGGTGGGGGAAGATCTCTGACACGCGGGGGACGAAGCTGCAGGAATCACCTCCGAAGGAAGGTTATTATTATTATTATTACTATTATTATTATTATTTTGTCCTTTTGCGCCCTGCCATCTATTATTTACGCTGGTTGCTATTCATCCCGCACAAGGACTTTGGTGAAGTTGCCTCCAAATTACCACGCCTCTAAATCCAACATCAGCAACAATCTCACCCCCCCCCACATACACACACCCCAAAAAGCACCTACCCACCCCCACACTCTGGGCTCATCTGAAACTTGGGTTCTTATTCTCCTCCTCCTCCTCCTCTCCGCCAACAACCCCCGCCGTCATCCCGGCGGAAAGCTGCAACGGGAAGTTTCAAGTCTCCGCTCCCTCGAATTTCCCCCATTCATCCCAGGAAGCGCTTCCCCTGCCACAGCGGCTCGCGGAAAGGGAGGGAGGGAG
>JANHZT010005005.1:22359-35059 GCA_032468215.1 Stegonotus admiraltiensis
GATGCTGAGAGTGCCTGAGTTTTATACCCTCTCTGGGCTTTTGAATTTGAGCTTGTATTCTGATTGGTTGTCAGACTTCCATGGGGCCATGCAGGCGTAACTTTGTAGGTTGTGTTTTTGAGTCCCAAGCTTGGTTGAGCCTTGCTAGGTGATGATGTAATGAAAGGGGCTTTGGGCAATTCCTATTATGGCTCTGCTTGAAGGAGGTAGATCTTTGTTATGTAGAATGGACTGGCCCAGGCCTTAATGGCCCATTGACAAAGGGGGGGGGGGCTGAGTTTCTGCCTCCCTTTTAGGGGAAATATTCTGCCCTTTTAATAGTTCCCAAAATATCTCATTTTCCTAGGAGAGGATTGGGTGCTAACTTCCTACACCCCCAACAATCTGGGCCCTCATTTTACCCACCTCGGAAGGATGGAAGGCAGAGTCAACCTTGATCCTTCTCTTGTGGGGCTTTGCAGGCCTTCCAGGGTATCTTCTAACCTGGTGGCTGTGTTGCATCACATAGTCAACACTAAGTGTATTCACATACCCGACCCAATAAGTCAATTATAATGCTCAGCAAATTAGTATTAATGTAATCTTCTGAGATCACGATGCAGTCAGGCCTTGTCAGTCACGTTAAAACCTGACTGTCTAAATTCCTCTTCCATAAACATGAAAATATTAAGAACTTGCCTGAACAAGTTTTCACTGTGGAAGATCTTAAGATCATCCACAGTTAGCACGTAACTGAAATCTTTCTGTCATTGTCAAAACAAGCAGCTCTAACTTTGTGTATTTTTGGTTAAAGCTAAAAGCACTGTGACAATTTGAAGCCTGGCTGAATCAATATAAAAAGCAAATAGGCTTTAATTTTACTTCCAAGATTCATTAGGAGTCTTGATGTGTTTTCAAGAGGCACTTCAAGTGTTTTCCAGGAAATATTTGTTCTTTATAGAAGAGAAGAATCAATAATGGACATATGCATATTTCCTTTTTTTTGTCTCTCTCTCTAAAAAATGCAATGTGGAGAACCTGGACTTGGATCACACGTTGATAGATTCTCAAAATATAGATGAAGCATACTTTGAGGGAGAGTAAACATACTCCATTATAACTGACCACTTTGGTTCGTTTTCACATGGAACAAAGTGCTAAAACACCTTTTAAAACACGGTGTTCATTTTTTACGATTTCGGCATAGTATTTTGACACCAGGTTGGCTCGCCTTATAGATTAATTGTACGTATTTTATGGGATCTTCAGAATGTTTGTGATGCCATTAGATCTTCTAGAGCAGGGGTGTACAACTCAAGGCCCGGGGACTGGATCCAGCCTGCGGGGTGCTTAGATCTGGCCCACAGGGCTGCCCTGGAAAAAGTGAAGGACCAGTCCATGGTGCCTTTGCCAGCAAAAAGGGAGCTTGGGAGGGCTGCACACGGTCCTCCCAAGCTCCGTTTTTGCTTGCAGAGGGTTGCAGGAGGCTGTCGTAGCTGAAAACGGAGTTTGGGAACCCATTTTTGCTGGCAGAGAGCTTGGGCCACCACAGGTGCCCTCGACATGAGTGACATAAAGCTGGCCACGCCCACCCCAGCCATGCCCTCCCACCCCCCGACCCTGATGTGGCCCTCAATGAAATCAAGTTTGACGCCCCAGTTTTAGAGGGAGAAGTGCAGACCAGAAATCAGGTTAGCCTACAACTGTTTGATGGCTGTCATTGCTTATGGTCTAGCTGTCAGTTGTCAGTTTTGTTGATGTGTGGAACAACAGTGTCCTGATGTCTAAACTCACTGACAATTAGCCAGAACAAGAGATGCTCTTGGCTTATGCGTGACTTAGAAAAATAGTCTAGGGAAGAGAGAAACAGTGTTCCTTTCTATTCTTTCATCATGATCATGAGAATGCAGTCTGCTCAAGAAGAAATAAATAAGACAATTAAAAGGCATTTCATTTAATACTACAGGCTCATTTTTATCACACTGCCAATACCTTTCTTTGAATTTCCTTTGTTATTGAGGAACTACAAATATGCATATATATATTTAAGTATGTTATTAGAAATAATTTTTAAAATGAACCTTTTTTTTTGTGGGGGACATGTTTCTTTCACTTAATGTTATTTCCTTATGCTCCGAAGTATTTGTTAGCAACATCACGTTTTCTCCCCTGATTTCCAATGATATACATCCTTTTTAAAATTTATTTTATTTACTGGGGTGTTAGATGCTGTTTCAATCCAGAACAGGGGTGTCAAACTCATGGCATCATGGCAGCACCAGGTGACGTATTGGGACTCCCCCCCCCTTCGTTAAACCAGGCAGGGGCAGAGCCAGCACATGACACATCCGTCCCGTGTGTTGCGAGTTTGACACCCCTGATCCAGAAGGACTCTGAATAGCTTACGTTCCACTCTTAAATATTAGATTAAAATAAACGTAAAAATAAGTACAATAACTAAATTTTATAGCAAATAATTCTCTCAAAAAACTAAAGACATCGAGAACAATAATCACCCAAGCACAAACCAAAATGGGGACTTCCACATTATCCAAGGGCCTTCTGAAAAAAAAGCCAGGTTAGCTCTCCTATGACTAAACAGGGTGGGGTTAGTCAGAACCTGGTGACAAATTATTCAAAGAAGTGGGGCTGCAACTAACAAGAGTCATCTTCTTGGAGATTGACAAGAGAAGGAATCTGGAGTGAGCCTTCTCAATCTTACTATACAAGCAGAATGGAAGTTAGTGATCCTGTGGAGATTTGGGCCTTAAACTCTGGAACATTTACTACACTTTTTTGATTGACTTCTTATTCCAAATGTTTATTGTGGACCAACTGAAGTTCTCATATTTTACCTGGTCATTCTTGTGTTCTCTCCTCCATTGTCTTTCTTGATATGTCTTGGATCTAAGGATTTAGAAAGCTGTTGGTGTTTCTCAGTTTTTGGCGCTCCCTAAAATACTATGAACGGAGTAAAAAGTTAACAAAGTTGTCGTAATTTTTATTACAGTCACAGGCCAGCATTGTAATAAAGTTCTTATAAAAATCAGATTTAAATTTAAATGTTTAAATATCATATATAAATATAAATACCAATAGTAGAATATCAGTGAATACATCAATCTGAAAGTTTTTCTTTAAAGTTTTTGGCTTTTACTCTGTTCATGGAGATCTAGACAAATTTGTGGTGTTAGACATGTGTCTATTTAATTCTGTTCTTCTGGAGGGATGGTGATCTTTGAAGGAAACATTGTGTAGCAGAATGAAAATTTTTCTGGCAGAGGGGTATTTTATCATTGTTTGTCATAGTATGAAAATAACATAACATAACCAAAGGAAATCTGTATTTGATCTGGAAATGAATCTACATTTAAGACACTTGTAATATTATAAAAAAAGCAACATTTCTTATATGAAAAACTACATCTATGTTCAAAAAAGATTACCTGAAGGTTTATCAAATTATACATTCCCAATGTCAGAGGGCAAACCTAGAATTTAAAACAACAACAACAACCCATATGATTGCTTACAAAAATATGAAAATGAAGCAGAAATATGCAACAGCCATGCCCACAGCTTTAACTAAAATGTTGTAAATAGTTGTTCTTTAGGGGGTAGTTATGCACCGATTTCTTCACAGGCAATTGGAATGCTTTCCTTTGACAATAGTTTTTTTAAAAAAACACCCTTAAAATCCTTTTCTTTGATGCCATCAACAAGGGATTTTGTTGGTTATTTTTCAGTAAAGTTGTTTGTCTGTGCTCACCCTTCAGTTCCACAAATATAAAAGGCTCGCCTACCTTTTTTGGTGTGGAAAGAGGCAATTTTACATTTTCCTCTGGTATTGTAAAACATTACGTGCCTCTGTAATTATATTAGTTTTAAAAATAAAGCCTTCATCCCTCCTAAGTTTGTTTGATGTCCTTTCCCTACTGACTCTATTTTTTTCTTCTCTCGTTTCCCCTTTACATTAATGCGAAGAGACAGTTGAGTAAATGCACAATGAACTTCAAAACCTAGTAATTGTTTTTCAGAAAGAATGAAACTTGCGAATTAGATATGGATTGTAAAAGAACACCAGAGCTGATTAGTGTGTGTTAGGTTTGCCTGCTGGACCATTCTGACACCTGTCTTCCAGCTTTCTCCATAAATACTATAGCTGATCCCTCTATAGTGCCAGTCACACGGCAGCAAACGAGAGCTTGTGGGTGGGAATTAAAAAGATTCCCAGTGAACTTTGTCAGGCTTAGAAATTCATGGAACTTGACATAAAAGGCAACGTTAAACAAAGATGAGTTGAATCCATTTACATGAAAACTCTTAAGTTATCTGTGTTTAATTTTTTTTTTAAACTAGAAGGAGAGAGACAAGCAGGCTGGAATTGGGAGAAGGTTTAAGGAGGCTCTTGTTCCTCGCCCCCCCTTTTTTTTTGGTAAGCTGTGTGGATAATAAGCTTTTCAGAAATTGAAGGTTGAGCAGGGAGTAAGCCAACTTTAGGAGGATAAAATAAAAAATTGTTTTCCTTCCCAGTCTTCTTTTTTTAAAGAAATATCTCTTTCATCCTAAACCTTCTGATGGTATCTTGCTTTACAGCACATGGTCCCCTGTTTGTGCTTATTCATCATGCTTACACAAGTCTCTTAATTACTCCCAATGTAGCTGCTCTGTGTTGAACTCCAAAAATGACCTTTCCCTTTTTATTCCTGGAAATCATTAATCATACACAATCAATGACAAAGGAGACACAAGAGGGATCGCTTGCATTCAGACTCTGCTCACTAGGCCTGTGAAGACCAGGGTCCTTCCACGCCTAGTAGTCAGACATATCTTAATTAATGATCCGTGAGTCCATGTAAGGGGTTATTAAGCTACTGTGGTGGTGGTTTGCGTTGTTGAGAGGTGTGCAGATTTGCAGACTCCCAGAAATCATGGATACAACATTCCCATCTGTGAAGATGGTGGCACAGGAATTTCAACCTCTCCTATGCTCTCATCCTCAACCTTACTTTCACACAAGCCCTGTTTGCTTTGGGGTAAATGATCCCCATTTCCCTTTTCTGTGACTACTCTGTTTCCCCTAAAATAAGAGGCTTTTGAGCATGAGCTAAAATAAGCCCTCCCTGAAAATAAGCCCTCCCTGAAAATATTTAACCGCACGTGCAGCCGGTCTCCGCCATTTCCTCTGGTTAGGGAGACAGAACTAGAAATTAGGTAAGACTGTAAGAGGGACCCTGTCTTGCTCCATGCACCCCAAAATAATAAGACATCCCTGAAAATAAGACCAAGCACTTATTTCAGGGTTCAAAAAAATATAAGACAGGTCTTATTTTCGGAGAAACACGGTACTTCTACAGAAAATTCATCCTTACATTTATTTCACAAATTCACTTCGCCCCTCCTCAATGTAAGGAGGATGATTTAAGCAGATAAAGATTAAAAACCATAAAAGACACACATTGAAATCCAGCAGAACCTTAACCCTAGGGTTCTGCAAGAACTTGAGAGAAAGAAAGAAAGGAATGAAATGAATAGAAACCATAAGAGAAGCTTAGCAGAGGTCTATTCAGGATGTCATAATATATCATAGAAAAAGAAACTCTGGTCAGGTTAGAAGACCACACTTTCACATTTCTAGAGAAGCATTCAAAGAGTGTTAAGGTCATAGATGATAATTCTATTAGAGTCCTCACTGTTTCCTAGCACCAACACCAACACAGAATAACAGAATAATAAAATAACAGAGTTGGAAGGGACCTTGAAGGTCTTCTAATCTTCAAGCAGAAGACCCTATACCATTTCAGTTAGGTGGCTGTCCAGTTTCTTCTTAAAAACCTCCAGTGATGAAGCACCCAAAACTTCTGGAAGCAAGCTGTTCCACTGGTTAATTGTCCTCACTGTTAGGAAATTTCTGCTTGATTCCAGGATTCTTCTCTCCATGATTAGCTTCCTTTCCATTGTTACTTGTCTTGCCTTCAGGTGCTTTGGAGAATAGGTTGACCCCCTTTCTGTACGGCAGCCCCTCAGATATTGGAACACTATTATCATGTTGTCCCAAGTCAGAAACGCTGCTATTTCTTAGGTGGGTGAGGGACCATTTCATAAAAAAATGAACATTTTCAGGACTAGATAGGCAGTGTTATCTTTACCATCATGATTTTCTCCAAATTATATGGAAGACAACATCTCTATAAGGCAGTGATGGTGAACCTTTTAGACACTGAGTGCCCAAACTGTGCTTGTGCACATGCCCAAACTGAAAGGTGTGTGTGCACACGAGAATGCGCACATGCACTGACATGCACATATGTGTAGCAGAGGCCCGAAGACCAGCTGGCTGGCCGGAAGAGGGGCATCCCAACACTGGCAGCGTGGCAAGAGGTAAAATCTTTTTCTTTTGTGAGCTTCTGCTTCGTCATTTGCAAGGAAACAGAAGCTCCTGAAAGAAACACCATGGAGATCTGACCCAGGGCAACGGCGCATGTGCCAGCAGAGAGGGCTCTGCGTGCCATAGGTTCGCCATCATGGCTATAAGGAATCTCTACAGGCCTAGACTGCTCCTTTTCTCACTGTTTTTATAAAATCAGTCCCATTTCTCCAATGTCGGAATCGTATCCCCTTTTATTATATGGTGAAATTGAACTGTGCATCAGAAGGATGAGATGCAGAAGGCCAAAGAGGAGATCAAATGTAACCATCCTTGCTGATAGGACTTGAATGTTCAAATCCCACATTTAGCCCAGAGAGTTTAGAGCCAAATTTTTTTGAGGATTATCAGAAACATTCATCTGTCCTTCGCAATATGTCTGATGCTTCAGCTAAGCCCTAACAAGATCATAACTTCAATAATGTCAGTTTTGTCACTCAATGCTTACTCACCTTGCAACATCTCTAATATAATGAAGTACTGATCACTTTTAAACTTGGCTTTAACCTTGAGAGATATTATTCCTTGTTATGTAGCCGTATACTCTTAGAGGTTTTTAAAGTAGGCAATTTGATGTTTTCTATTATAGACATTCACAGATGGGATTAAGAGAAATTGTAGCTATATACTTTTACGGTCGGCAGTATGATTCCGTTCCTTATACAGTTCATCAAACACTGATCTGCATAAATCATGGTAATTCAGGGAAGAAGAGTTGATGAGAATTTTACTTTCCTATGTTTTTTGACAACAGCAAAAGCGGATGAAGAAAAAATCCCATTGATTATTTAAAATAAAAATACTTCGGCTTCATTGTCATTAATTGGTGAGACAAATTGGGGAAAGGCTTACAGTACATATTGACAAAATGCTAATTTATATTGTCCAGTCTGGCAGTACCAATGATTAAAAGGGAGCATTTATAGCTTACTTTTGTGGACAGTGAAGTAGTAGAGTTACTCAAAACTGGTCATGGTGGTTATGGATAATTCTGAAAGCTAGGCTCTCATTTATAATAGACCAGCAAATCCTGTTTGCTTATTTCCATTTTGCTATTGCTATTCTCTGCTATTAATCTCAGTCCCATTTTTCCAGAAATACAGATTCGTCATTTGATTATGGCAAGATAACAAAACATTCATCAGAATGCTTGCAAATTCCATTCTAAAACCATTTTATGAAGATTTTTGATTTCATTTTTGCATTTTCCAAGTTATTTCAAAATGGAAGAGGAAATGCCATAAACTTCGTTACAGGAATTGATTCCGACTCAAGGGCATGGGGAGGAAGAAATGGAGCATCTAAATTTCTTAGAAATGAGGCAGCTCTAATATTATTCTTTTTCTTAAGCCTCGGCAGGTATTTTTAAGAAGCTCATTTATTCTGGGAGGAAAAGCCGTGGTGTTTTTCTCTTTTTGAACTGTGAGTGCATAATGCAGCTAACTGGACAACTTCTGTAGAAGTTCAAGAAGGTATAACAAAGTAAAAAATAAAATAAAATACATTTTATTAATTTTTTGTTAATTACATTTCTTAGTGCTTAATAAGCATTGTGTTGTCTGGGTATTTAATTTGTTTAACAACACAGATTCCATTCTTAATCTCCACCCCTTTTTTCCAACCACTGGTAGAATAACTTCCATGTTTGATAATATTCTGTGTCTTCTTTCTGTTCGATTTTCAATGTAAGTCTATCCATTTCTGCGCAATCTACAGTGTTTTCCCGAAAATAAGACCTCCCCAGATAATAAGCCCAATCGGGCTTTTGAGCACATGAGCTAAAATAAGCCCCCCTGAAAATAAGCCCTCCCCAAAAAATATTTAACTGCATGCGCAGCCGGTCCCTGCCATTTCCTCGGGTTAGTGTTAGGGAGACAGAGCTGGAAATCAGGTAAGATTGCAAGAGGAGCCTCGTCTTGCTCCATGCACCCCAAAATAATAAGACCTCCCCAAAAATAAGGCCAAACACTTATTTTGGGGTTCAAAAAATATGAGACAGAGTCTTATTTTCAGGGAAATACGGGTAGTATCTTCTTGATTATCTCTTCATCTTGCACTGTATCTTCCTCTTTCCAATATTGTGCGAAGATAATCCTCACTGCTGTTAAAACATGTAATACTAAATACATACTTTTCTTATCAAATTTTTCTGATATCATCGCTAATAAAAACAGTTCAGGTTTAAAATCTACATGTTTCCCTATTATCTTTCCTAGCCATCTTTGTATTTTTGCCTTTTTTTTGTTTGTTTTAGCACAAGTCCTTCACATATGATAAAATGTACCCGTCTTTTGTGAATGCATAATGCAGCTAACTGGACAACTTATGTAGCTTTATCAAGAAGGTATAACAAAGTAAAATATTTTTTAAAATTTTACTTTCGTACTCCTTTGATATATTTTTTACATAAGTTCAGGAAACAGTCATGCACATTTGCCTTGGCCCAGGTTCCTCATAAGATTTAGTGTGATTTCCCAGCCTTAGCATGTTAAGGCCAAAAAGATGTGGAAGGATGCTTCAGATAGTTGACCCACAAAACATGGGAACTTGTTTTTGCCTAGTATTCCCATCATCTTGATGATTTGATGAAGTAGTCTCATCATCTTGATGAAGAGCCGCGGTGGCGCAGTGGTTAGAATGCAGTACTACAGGCTACTTCTGCTGACTGCCGGCTGCCTGAATCTCACCAGGCTCAAGGTTGACTCAACCTTCCATCCTTCTGAAATGGGTAAAATGAGGACCCAGATTGTTGGGGGCAACATGCTGACTCTGTAAATCGCTGAGGGAGGGCTGTAAAGCACTGTGAAGCGGTATATAAGTGTAAGTGCTATTGCTGTGTGCCATTTTAAAGTGAACACACAGAAACCCTCTTCACACCTTCAAATGCTCCACAGCCTTCCTTCCTTCTCCATCTGTTTATCAAATGCAGAAGGGAAAAGCTCTCCAGATTGACCGTTGTGTTAATTGGAGTAACACAAAGTAGCATATCCAAGTGCTGACAATTATTCAAAGAATTAAACAGTGCCTGACAATGAAGGTAGGGAGAAAGGCGTTGACATACCTTTGCAGACTTGTCCGTTATGTTTGACAATTTCCCCTTAAGCTTTTCTATCAATATACTCCAAGAAGTCATAAACGGCAATTATCTTGATTTCTTTCTTTTTTTTAATAGTCCAATAAGAGTCATTGAGACCGAGAATAATCATAACAACCTATTAGATATTTCTTTTAAGAACTTCTGAATGCTTGGAAGACATAATTTGGATTCATAGCTTTGCCTTCAGTGGTTGGTCAAATCAAGAGAGGTGGTTTTTCAACTTGGGAACTTTAAACTGTGTAGACTTCAGCTCCCAGACTTCTCCATCCAACATGATGGCTAGGGAATTCTGGGATTTGAAATCCACACAGCTTAAAGTTGCCAATTGGAAAACACTGATTTAGAGTTTTTCTGCTTATTAGTTTTGAAAAAAACTTGATTTCTGACCTGGGTGCATCTAGTCTTTAATCTTTGCTGGGAAAGCACAGATAATCTCCTGATTTCTTTGTGTTCGACTACTTTAATTTCAGTTAGTTTGTAACTCACTAATCTCACAACTTACACAGTGTGCAGCCGTATCTTCCTGTTGTTGTTCAACAACACTCATACACCACACTGGGCCCTATTTTGGATTATTTCCAGAGTCACATAATCACCAGCTGATTCCCTGTTCACCAGTGCACAGGTTTTACAATATCTCCAAATTTTATCTGTTTCACTTGATTGGAAGAATTTGCATTTATCCAGCCAATATGAAGGTAATTGAATCAATCCTTGCTTCATTTTCTTCGTCTTCTTCAGATGTTTTCCTCAGTTCCTTTTCTTGTAAGATCATCCGGAATGTTTTGATTAGGGAGATGATAATATTACAGTGTAGTCATATTTTACCTCAGGAGTGACTCTGTTCTTACCAGGAGTAGTGCAACTACACATTGGAACACAGCAGTGATTTTATGTAAGGGAAGATAATGTTGCAAATAAAATGCAACTTTACAATATAATGGTTAATTCAGACTTCACGAATAAAAGAAACAGTGCCTTTTGAGTTCCTTGGCAGCAATAAGGAAAACATTCCTTAAGATAAGTGTTTCTTTGAGGGCCCTGTGCCAATTCCTACATATTGTCCTTACACTCATAGTTCATAGCTGCTTTGGGTCTCAGGGTGACAGCTGTTGTGACAATTTCCAGACTGAAGTTCTGCAGTCTAGCAGCTGGCAATTGGGTATAAATCCCACTAACTAGCTTTTGAAAATGTCCACAAATTCTGAGTGTGTTGGGATCTTCTTGTCTAATATCTCCTCCCAAAGCCCCAAACTGCTGCTAATGTTCACAATAGACTTTGCTATTGCTTTTCGACTTCTGAATGCTATCATAACAATAGTTCATGAATAATATCCAGGTATTTGGCTGTTAGAGTAGGGACGGCACGATGGCTCAGCAGTAAAGATGCTGCTGGGCTTGTTGGCTGGAAAGCTGGAAGCCTGGGTTCAAGACCCGAGCGCCACACGATGGGGTGAGCTCCTGTCTAGCCATTCAAAAGCATGTAAATGCGAGTAGATAAATAGGTGCCACTTTGGTGGGGAGGTAGCAGCGCTCAGTGATGTCATGCTGACCACACAACCACAGAAATGTCTTCAGACAGCACTGTCTCAATGGCCTTGAAACAGAGATGAGCAGCGCCCCCTAGAGTCAGCAACGACTAGCGGAGCAAAATCCAGAGGGACTCCTTAGCTTTTTGGGCAGTTAATTGCTCTGAGGTAAGAATTGCTCTGAGACACTATTGAGTCTCCTTAAATGTATCTTATTCCAAGAAAGTTAAGCACAAACAGGAAGAAATTACAGAATATTATCTGATAAAGCTGACTTAAGAATATTATGAATTGGTATTTAGAAGACCATCTTCCACTGCCCCATGTTATCCATGTTCATCCTCTTATTCTCTGACCATGACATGGTCTCCAAGCTCACAGAAATAATGACAACGTTCAGCCAAAGAGAAAAAAAGCAAGGAAAAGCTAGTTGGTTTGGAGTGAGGATAATGATCTGCTTCAGAGTAGGTTATTACTCATCTACGTTATAGGCAGGGGTGGGTTCTACTTAACTTTACTACTGGTTCGCAATGGGATTGCATGCACATGTGCAGATCGCTGATGATGACATCTGGGGTGGTGGGTGGGGCCTCCCACCGGTTTGACTACCGGTTCTTGTGAACCGGTCCGAACCGGGGGCAACTGACCACTGGCTATAGGTAGAGTAGGTTAATCTGTTCTGATCAATCCCAGTTGTATTTAGAAAACAGATTAAGAACACCTTGCATAAGAGTCTGTACACAAGAGAAATTAAATTCCATGTGGAACTTTAAAAAGAAAATGAACTGAGGTGTATATAGTGACTTTATGGTGAACAGATTTGATCCAAAGATATTTTCAAAGAATTTGGTCCCTAGTATAGTGATTAAAACTAATCAAGCATTATATCTACTACAAGGCAGCCTCAAAGGAGGAAAAATGAGTTCTGCCAACCTAGCAGTTCGAAAGCACATAAAAAATGCAAGTAGAAAAATAGGGACCACTTTGGTGGGAAGGTAACAGCGTTCTGTCCACCTTTGGCATTGAATCATGCCGGCCACATGACCACGGAGACGTTCTCGGAGAGTGCTGGCTCTTCGGCTTAGAAACGGAGATGAGCAACACCCCCTAGACCTGGAAACGACTAGCACACATGTACGGGGGAACCTTTACCTAATGTGAATTAAACTGAGACCTTGATATATGTTTTCATGCAAGTTAGTCATGCAGATAATTGTTCAGAAAGTTTTAGGAAATGGCAGTTCTTCTGTTCAAGGTTACAAAGTGTGCTTCTGAATGACAGGTTCCAGGACAAGTGTTGTTCTGAAGATGGTCATCTCTGCATGAGAATTGGAAAAAATGTTTAAGTAACTGTTAAAACATCTCTCTCTGGATGGAGATGGTATCACATTAGTTATGGGATCTGCATTGGGATTACGTAGTAAGATTACTTGAAATTTGGCCTGGAGGGTAGGTTGAGCTTGGAAAAACTGCTGTTGTGATTTCAATAGATCTGTAAAGGTTTAGTCAGGTCTTGCCAGGAGTGAAATCCAGCAGATTCTGACAAGTTCTGGAGAACTGGTAGTGGAAATTTTGAGCAGTTCAGAGAACAGGTAGCGGAAATTTTGAGTAGTTCAGAGAACCAGCAAATACCACCTCTGGCTGGCCCCAGAGTGGGGTGGGAATGGA
>JANHZT010005013.1:1021-16619 GCA_032468215.1 Stegonotus admiraltiensis
TTCTCTAATCCATGTCAGACTTGTTGCTTTATAGTATGTTTCCCATGCTGGCAGTCCAAATCCACCTCTGGCTCTATTGTCCTGCAAAATACTTAATTTGATTCTTGGTATTTTCCCTTCCCACACAAATTTTGTAGTTATTTTATTCAAATTAGTAAAGAATTTTTTATCCAATTTTACCGGGATTGTTTGAAATAAATAAAGCAGTCTCGGCAGAACGTTCATCTTTCTCGCTGCTATCCTCCCTAATAGTGATAATTTCAATTTCCCCCATTTTTCTAAATCTTATTTGTTGGACTAAGGTTCCATAGTTATTCTCCTTTATGGGGTTGCCAAAACGCCAGAAAATCGTCACTGGGAACGGAGCAATTTCCCCCCATGCTGCCTCGACCCCACGTCACCGCCAGAAGTCCTAAATGTCCATCTTAAGTGGAGAATGTTCTTTCAACTTCAGACAAATCTTCTGAAGTTAAGAGAGTAGCCAAGATTTATAATAGCTAACTAATACAGAAAGAACAAACAACTTAATCTTAGAAGTATCCTAAAAAATAAAAAAAAAATCCATTATCAACAGAAATTTTCCAAAATTATTTTATTATTTAAAACATTTCTATAGCCACCCATTTCATATGAAACTCTGGGTGGCTCCAAATCAGCAATTAAAGCAATAATAATAAAACAGCATAATACATAAATATATTTAAAACATCAATATTAAAAATCTGGCAGTCAAGTTAAACTTCTGACTCTCTCATAAAATCTTATTTCCGATGATATGCCCTCTACAGGTGTGAATATTCTGACTGTATACTTAAATGCACTGGAATTTTTTTCACATGTTAATTCATTTGTTCCTCACTCTTTAAAAAGTAACATGACATTTTCTAGCTTGTTCATAACTGCTGAGAATTAGCCAATAATTACAAGAACATGCATTAGTGGGAACAAATGTTCAAGTTAAAAGTTTTCTATTCTACTCTAGAACTGTATAGATCATTCGATTAAGTGCTCTAAAGCTTGGCAGGTCCTCAAAGCCAACATAGCAAGCTTCAAGTGGCTGTGGCAGCTTCAAGGAACAGATCCAGCAGGGTGCTTCATTTATGAGCAATGCTTCACTGGAAGATTTGCAAAGCTATTAATTGATATTCTTTAATAGAATTGTTTTTTGTTTATTAGAACACCACATACTGCTAAGTATGGGTAACCTGATCCCACAGCCTCATACTGTTGCATCATATGATAACAGAACTGTTATAGTTCTAAGAATTATAGCTTTATGTTTCCAGCAGATTTTGAAAAAGAAAACTGATGAGGTACATTTCCAATGTATATGTCATAAATGACAAGTTGCTTCCTTATGCCATTCGGACCTTAAGAATATCTGGCTCTCTTGTTTTGCTCAGATAGGCTATAAAGTTCAGCGAATGAACAAAAAGCACAAGGGAATACTGTGGAAAAAAACTGGTCTTGTGTTTGTGAAAAAGAAAAATATGTCACTGAGTCTTTTGCTTTCAGGCTGTTCAACCAAGAACAGCACTCTAACGAACTTGAGGTTTTGCTCTTGCAGAAGGAATTACAGTGAGGGCGAAGAAAGGAGAAGCAGTTGACACTAAGGAAGAGGAAAAGTTAGAGTGGAAAAAGGGATTTTGAAGAATCAAGCTCGAAGGGAAATAAAACAGGCTGTGGCTGTAGCTCAAGTTGCCTGTGCTGAGAAAAAGAAAGCACAAAAATACTTACAGTCTGCAAATGATTTGCAGCATTTTAAAAGATGCTGATTTAAGGCAAGGAATATTGCTTCCAACATTGCTTTGGTAGAATGAGAGCAGTGATCTTCAAAATGAAACCCAGTTTTCAGAAATTATGCAAAAGAAAGCAAATTCACTGATTTATTTGATATATTGTCAATCCTTCCCCTGGCTTGACAATACCAGCTATACTAAATCTAGAAAATTCTACTCCTGCTATTCCACAAAAGCATGTATTGTCATTTTTGTCTGCGGAAGAAAGAAATGCAGACAAAAGCCCCTATATTAACTGTTAACTAAAATTAATTATCTTTAAATATGGTACGCTATTTACAAAAACAATTGGTCCCCATCTGCTTATACCAACTATTCTCCTCCACACATACTTCTCTATCAGAGACGTTTCATTCCCTTTTATATAATAACAAGTGAGAAAGAAATAAGAATAAAAAGCAGGGAAAGGAAGAAAACAGAAGTGGTGGCGGGAGGGTGGGGGGAAGGAAAGGCGAGGACAAAACTGGATACTAATGAGAGAAAAAGGTAGATGGATCAAAAAAGAAACAGGCACTATTAAAAGTTAAAATTCAACAGGCTCAGGTCTTTCCAAGCAGATAATCTGCAGGATTAATTTTCAAAGGTACTCACGCTTTACAGCACATGAAGACAAAGATCCCTGCATAAAAATGCCTTTTATTTTCAACTGTTTATTCTATTCTTATGAGCAAATGTAGACTAAACCTCCCAATGCAAAGATAATTATTGGGGGTGGGAAGGAGGGAGGAGAGGGGATAATCCTCATTTTCAAAACTGATACAAAAGCTTCATTTCCAAAATGGTCATTTCAAACAACTTAAAAATTACTTACAGTTCCAATATAAGAATTACATCCATTTTACTTTCATAGACATCATGGAGTGTGATCACATTGGGATGCTGGATTTCTTTTAATATGTTTACTTCTCGTTCAATGTCTTCGCGACTCACTCCTCGACGACTGGATTTTGTTCTCCGTTTTTTAATGAATTTTGCAGCATATTGTGCCCCAGTGGTCTTCTCACGGCATTTTCTTACTATTGCAAACTGGCCACTAAAAAAAGAAGAAAAAGAAAAGAAAGGTAGTGCTTTTTAAAGCAAAACAATATCTTAATGGAAATAAGAACTGTTACACAAAAATACAGGATGTTGTCTTGTGTTGACTCCGATCATTGATCTAGCTACCTTAGTAAATCCTGCGCAGGAATACAGAAAGGTGAAATATAAATCACATCAATCAAATAATGAAGCAAAGCTACAAAATTTCTTTGCATTTATCCTGGCCCTTTTAAGCTAAAACTTTCTGCCAACACATTCACATTTTAAATATAGCCAATATTTAACTGCAATGCGGGGGATAAAACACTACAGCTCTACCGAAATAAAAATATGAGAACAGAAAAATATGCCACTTTTTGGAAAGCCTTCAAATGAATTTAAATTTAATCAAAATGTATATTTGTATTAGAACATCTATTATATTTATTTCTTTTTCAACTTACTCTTTCATCATCAAAAATGGTAGTACTCACAAAAAGATTAAAAGATAAGTCATTCCCCACCCCAGTTTGACTTTTGCTGTCAGGCTCCACACAGGCATGGCAATGTACAGTATCTATATTATCCGGAAACTCAATCTTGCATTCTATAACTAGCAAAGAACAGAAACTTCAGACTTGACATGATTAAATATGATGCTTTACTAAGAATAAAGTCACATGTAGTAAATCTGTGTAATGAACAGCTCTCTATATAGGCCAGCCCTAGGGTTAAATCTTCAGCCTTTCCTCCCACCTTTTCAAATTAATGGACTTGCAGCCATTTTTTTAACCTGGCTTTGAAACTGGGATAAATCTACTAAATGTGTCCGTCTGTCTGTCTAATTAGTTCTATCTGACTTCTACACCTCTGGTTCCAATCTCATCATCTCAAACCACATTCCTCTCTATAATTAATTTTTTAAAAAGAATGTTTAGGTCTATATCCTTCTAACAGGCCATTTACAATCGTCATATATTTGGCATTCATAGAAAAATAAAATCATGTCAATCCTGACAAAACAATGATTTGGTTTTTTAAACATGTAAATTTTACAGATTTGCTCAAGCAGGTTCTCTATTATTTCTTTTCTTCCTTCCTTGGATATGGTTACAGTACATGATGCAGGGCAATTCTCTCTGGTTGTATGATATTGAAAAGAAACTGTGCCTTTTCACATGGGAGTTGCCAGAGAAAGAAGGTGTAAAAACCAAGAAAGAAAACTTGCAAGAAAATTGGGATTAAAAGCCTAAATAAATAAAAACTGAAATGCTTCAAAAACCTATCTAGAAAGTCAGGGGATTCAGAAAGAATTTTTAGAAGTGCTCAAGGGATGCGGTTGAAACTGAAAGCCAGGCTGACAAAAAGGTTTTCAAAAATTTTGAAACTGTTTTATACAATGCAAACTTTTTCTTAGCCATGTTACTTAGTTCTACTTAATATCTACTGGTATCTATCTACCAGTATCTGCCCCTACCTACCTACCTACCTACCTATATGTTAGGTATACTTCACTCATAATTTGGGTAACAATTGCAGTACAGTTAGAAAAGTGGTTAATATGTTAATGTTAGAATTTGGAGGTCAAATAAGTACACAAAGAACATATCCAGGGAAACATGAATGAAAATAAAATTTCTTAAATGTGTGTTGACTTTTGTTTGTAAATAACTTTTCACTATCCATTTGAGCATGAAGGGAAAGCTTGTTTGAAAATATAAAACCCCTGAATGTATAAAATCTGAAAAAGAAAAAGAAATGACAGAGTATCTATCAGCTATAACTCTTTCAGCATTAGTTACAGGATTTCAAGTAGAAACAAATGCATAAAGTATCTGTTGCGGTGTTTACTTCTAAGAATCACCAATATCCTCAAATATATCATAAAATGTGTGTGTGTGTGTGGGGGTGTGCCATAGCATTCAAAAGCATTTTACTAAACATGTGCCAAAATTGACACTAATGGAATAAACAATAGAATTTTAAAATCACTGTAAAACGTGCTGTAATATTAAGTAAGCATTGATACCAATCAAAAAGAACGTAAAGGAAGATAATTAGTTTAATTATAAGATAGATATATGTGCAAGTCTACTTCTTAATCATGATACTACCCTCAAATTGAAAACAGTTCTGTTATACTAGTATACCACATCAGAAATTCAAACTGATTTGCAAATCATAATTTGTGTTATGCTATTGGTAACTCAGCTGCTAACCACTAGAAGTTAAAGACAGTTAGGGACACCTAAACATACCAATATAAAATGTAGGTCTAAAAAAGCCCTGTTTTGAGCAGATGGAAAATAAAAAGAGACCAGCAATTTTCTCAAAATACAATATGCATACTGATTACTCCCTTCGTGGCTCATTACCAGCGATAAACTTGCAGCATTCCTATGATCATATGAGCCACACTATTACGAATGTACAATCCCAGAAGGATCACCTATGGCAGCCATATATGGGAGATCAATTAGAAATGATCCATTGGAAAATGATATTACAACAGTTTTTTCTCTCCCAACTATGATCAAGAAATTACATTTTTTTCCTTTTAGCTGCGTGGGCATCATAGAATTACATTTAGGAATACATTTTTTTAAGGTTCTCACATAGTTAAATCATCTGTCCAGTGCAAAGTTGTATAGGATATATTTACAGGTATTGTTCTAAAATCACATTTACACATTTGAGAACAAATTGTGGGAATTCAAAATGGCTGCTATGATCATGAACACACCAAAACATTGATTTATCAGAGAGAAAATAGATACAACCGTCAACATCTTTTCAATCATTTCAGCTTTTAATTCATATGTTAAACATTGTTTATAAAAATCTTGTTAACTATCAATAATTTCAAGTAACATTTCTTCAGATGCCTTCCTTTTTATCTGTTGTAATTGCAATACATACAGTATCAATTGGTAAACATTTATGAGACTGGGGTGGTAGCGTAATTATGATTAGCCATATGATGTAGCTTAAATTTGTGATTTGGACAACATGATTAATCTACTGTAAGCAGAGCAAAATGGCTTTTAAGATAAAAGTTTATTTGTCCCTTTTAAAAAAAATAAAGGCCCTCCTCCAACTTACTTCCTGTATCTATATAATTCAAAAATTTGCCCAAATTGTAGCTGTTGTATCAGCTACAGATACTCTGTACTACAAGCTCTATAAGTGATATATCACTCCAATAGTAAGGAATGTGTAGACTTGTAATAAATTTTCTATGAGTTAGCATAACATGCTTTTAGAAGGATATGTCTACTTGGAAGCTTAATAACAAAGAATGATATTAACAATACCTACCAGCCGTTCTGCTAAGCAATACCTATGAATTCAGTGTCTCATTTCACACAGATGCTTCCAGAAATCCCATGAGATAATTATTTCCCTCCAATTATTCAAAGAACAACTCAGAGAAACTTAATACAGTACTAACTGAATGGTGATGTGCCATTAAATCAGTCAATTCACAATCACCACACAAATAGGGTCTATCCAGGATGACGAATATAATACACTATCATCGTTTATTCCAGCTATAGAAATTCAGGCATTAAATAAAACATATACATTAAGAAGCAATTAAAGTAAACAAATCCACCCACACATATCAACTTATAATTTTGAATAAATGTAGGCTACTATGTCTGATCGTATATTTGCATAGTTGATCACAGTTTTTATCACAAGGTGTGATGAGTTTAAAAATATAAAGCAAATCTGCTGAAGGTAAAGTATTATTGAGATTTTATCAGAAAGCATATAATCAATGCATAATGCTTCCAAAGTTGCTGAGGAAATACTTTTTTAAAAATATTTTGTGTACATTTTAAAATTTAAAATGTCAAGTTGCCTGATGTTTTAAAATCACAAAGACATTGAGAAAGGAATGCAGAATGAATCTACACATAAATGTTTCCAAACTGTCATGCAATAATTTTGACATTAAATGGAAAATATTATGTCTACTTCCATAAAACAAATAAGCAAGATGTATAGTATTTCAAATGGAAAAAAGCTCTGTTTAAACAATATCTGCATTTGTTAGAAAAGACAAGCCCAAATTGCATTAAATGGATCTTTATTTCAATTTATTTCTTTGATTACAAAAACTAAGATCTGGTGTGCTTTTTTCTTCCTCTCTTTCTGTCCCTTCCTCCCTTTTTATGTCCTGTTTTTTCCAGGCCTCAGGAGCCTCAGCACAAGGATAGTTCTCTATTTCTAGTCTTACAACGCTTTGTTTTTGTCTGAAAAGCTGGGTAAAACACACACACAAATAATAGTCTCCATGGCAAATGTCCTATTTCTAATGCTACTAGAGTATTATGATCAGCTTCAATGAACTGAAGAATATGCCCATAAAAAACTGCAAATGGAACAAATTCCTTGAACACTGGATCTACTGAACTAAATTTAGGATTGCTAGTTATTTGCCCAGAAAGAATGCCATAAATTACACTATAAAATAAAAAAGTCATAATACTTTAAATTTATTTCTTTCAATCCCTTCTTTCCCAACCTGTTTCCATACTCATTGAGTCATTAGGTGACCCTCTACACAAGCAGAAGAGAATTCTGGTAAAGACAGATGCCAAAATAACAATGCAAAAAACCCCAAATTTAATCTACTACTTATGAATACATTTTATCAGTCCTACAAGCAACAGAATTCCATTTTTAACTGACGCAGAGAAAACTGGGGTGGGCGGGCTGTACTTAATATTCTTCACACAAAATATATATTTGGGTACTAAATATTCTTCACATGATATAAACATGGTATAATTTATAAACTGAGAGTCAGTTTAGTGTAGTGGTTAAGGCACCAAATTAGAAATCATGAGACTGTGAGTTCTAGTCCAGTTTAAGCATAAAACTAGTTGGGTGGCCATTGGCCAGTCAACTTTCTCTCAGCCCAAGGCAGGAGGTAATTGATAACTATTTCTGAAAAGCCTTGCCAAGAAAATTGCAGGAACTTGTCTGACTTGCCCAGGTACTTTCCGAGAATTAGACACGACTGACTGGAATAACAATAATGCATACATACATTCATACATTAAAATTACATATACAGTATTTTATATACCATATGCAATGTGTTCTTATTATGGAAAAAATCAATGTGAGACTCAATCAAAATTTGTTAGCACATCTTTCTAAAGCAGACTAAGTGTAAGTTTAAAGAAGGCTCACATTTTAATGAAGTATTTTTTTTACATCTCTCTATTTATGGTACTTAGCATTAATATACAGCTTGAAATGAAATGTAAGAGGTTGTTGAGATAAACAATTAAGAACATTATATGCAACATACTAACTAAAAAAATGGAATCACAGCTGACTAAAACTGTAGCAGCAGATTAGATGAAGTTGATGTAGGTAGAAGAAAAAAATCTGAGATCAGAAGTATGAAATGAAGATAATTCCCATTCAGACATCAATGTAAGATTAAATATGTATATACAGAAAAATACATTCTGCATTTTGAACTCTAATACTGCACTAAGTGAAAGCAACATACACCTGTCTATACTTTTGAAATCAGGGATTTTAGACCATTTGAGAATGTAATACAGGTAGTCCATGATTGTTTTGTGATCAATCAAAACTATGGTGGACCCCTCAAAAAACTATTTACGACCAGGTCCTGAAATTACAGTGGCTGCAGTGCCCCCACATCATTCACGCCCACAACAAATTGCAAAGATGCTACAATGCCCCAGCCCTGCCTATCTCCTGTCAGCCCCGATTCCCACAGGCTGTGATTTTGGGTCATAAATTACCCTTGAGGGGTGTGTCATAATTTCGTACAGTCACTAAGTGACCAGTTAGAAGTCAAGGAATACCTGTACTGAAAACGCATGCATGTGAAAATAATGAATGAGAAAAATATACATCGACCTACAATCATTCATTTAGTAATCATGGGAAGTTGAAAAAACAGAATTGAAAAAAGTGACTTACAATCGGTTCTTGCATTTACAACCATTGCAGCATTACCATAGTCATGTGTTCAAAATTCAGCTCTTGGCAACCAGCATGTACTTACAATGGTTACAATGGTTGCAGTGTCCTGGAGTCATGTGATTGCTATTTGTGCCCTTCCAGCCCATTCTTCACTTAGTGATTGAGTGATTCACTAAACTTGAGTAGTTCACTTAATAACCATAATAAAAAAGTTCATAAAATTGGGTGTGACTCACTTAAAAACTGCCTTGTTTAGCAACAGAAATTCTGGTCCCAATTGTAGTCATAGATCGAAGACTAGCTGCATTTTTTTAGATCAGCAAATAGAAAATTCTAGATTCCAGAATATATCAGTTCATGGAACAGGAATATAGCTTGTAATACAAATAGTAATTCATAATCAAATTACAGATAGACTTTGATTTACAAATGTATTTGAGTTTGGAATAACATTAGTAAGAAATGCCAGTCGTTAAGCAGTTTGCTACACGACCACATCTCTTTTACAATTTTTTTTGGTGGTGGTCGTTAAGTAAATCACCGTAGCTAAGTAAACGCAGTGGTCGTTAAGCAAATCCATTGTCCACAAGGGATATTTTTTGCCATAAACCACAAATAAACACTGGCTTCTGGGAAAAACATCATAAACTGTGGTCACATGACTGTGGGATGCTGCAAATGGCCATAAATGCATGCCAGTTGCCAAGCACTCAAATTCACTCATATGGCAATGGGTGGGGGAAGGGCTGTCACAACTTTGAATCTGGATTGTAAGTAGCCCTGGGGAAGTCTGTTGTAACTTCCAAACGTCACGAAGAGCCTTGTATTTGGTATGTTATTATATATGTCCTAAATGATTTTTGCATAGTGGGAAGGTAAATTATTTGCATATTGAGAAGGTAAATGATAAATGATCGGGAAGGTAAATTATGTGCTTGTACTGCGTATTTTAACATATACTGTCTGGAGCCTAGTGAACAAAAGGGATATTGAATCTTGTGTAATATTAAGATATCAAAAGTTTGATCTACTATGCAATTCCTAATAATACGTTTTCCAGTTTCTGGAATCAATGTATCCTGGCAGATTTTTATTAATGTCACATGTAGTGGTACCACTCCTTTAATAATTCCTGATTATAATTTGTTAAAAATGAATGCACATCAGAAAGCTAGTTAGGCTTTTAGCCTAATTTTGTTCTTAAATAAATTCAGAGCATGGGGTATGTGGCAGTGGTGGGTTGCCCCCGGTTTGCACCGGTTCTATAGAACCGATAGTAAAACCGGCGGGAGGCTCTGCCCACCGACCCCGACATCATCAAAACGCTTATGCGCTGCAAACCGGTAGTAAAGGTAAGTAGAACCCATCCCTGGTGTGTGGGTGTGGGGGGGGGGAAGAGGAAGGATAAATCTTATTAGATGCACTTTGCTAGTGAGATGAGGATTATATATGCATTTCTGCTATTTGCCAACCATTAGGGATACAACCTTTGTTATCCTAACCATACAATAATAAAAGTGGTTGTATGTATAAGGTCATTTCTTGAGTAGCAAGGTAAAATACAACATTGCCAGGTGCCCATCATATGATTTGAACAGCAGAACTTAGAATTTCATACTGTAAATATTTTACAGTAAATATTTAAGTATGAAATTCTGTAAATATTTTCTCTAAATTTCATTTATTACTAAACATTCAGTCTTATATTAGAACCAAATTTCTACTGTTTTAAGGCCAAAAATGAAAAATAACTGTCAACAACAAATGCTAATATTTAAAATTAGTACCTTTCTACAAAAATTTGTTCTACTGAACTTAGTATTATGTACTAGTATTAGTATTATAGAGAAGTTGATGAAAATCAGGAAGTAATCCGTTTTTATTTATTTAGACATCTCTATTTACAACTATTTAGTTTATATTCTGCCTTTTATTATTTTCACAAATAACCCAATGTGTGCAGTAAACATATCCAACACAACTTCCTCCTCCTATTTTCCTCACAATAACCCTGTGAGATGAGTTGGGCTGTGAAGTGAGACATCCTTGGGCCAGTCACTGGCACAAAGTCACATAGTTGGATTTCATGGCTAAGTTGGGACTTGAACTCATGGTCTTTTGCTTTCTAGCCAGGCAGCTTAATCACTAGGTACCACTAGCTACTAGACCAAACTGCCAGCTGCTTCTGGTTAGAGGTAGTCCTTGACTTACAACCATTAATTCAGCAACTATTTTCAAGTTACAACAATGCTGAACAAAGGGATTTATGACCTATCCCTGAAGTTACAGCCCTTGCAGCACCCTGGAGGTCAAAATTTGGGTGCTCAGTAGTCTGCCTTTACTTAAGACTGTATGGACTTCCTCCCACCTATCTTCTCACAATTTATGCCATTTGGGCTCTCTGCACTTTGTGGCTCATCAAGCTAGGCAACCTTTGCCATCCTCTTGTTTCCACTGGTGACCAAGCATGCCTGCCCCGGCCTTTGGTGAGGCAGCTGCTAGCACATGAAACTTTCTTCCCAAGGTCATGCACAGCAGTTTCCTTGTGACACCTAGGGAAAAATGGCCTCAGGTGGTGAGCAGCTGCCTTGTAAAGGGCCATGGCAGTACACCTCAGTAGAAGCAAGAAGATGGTGAAGGGCAGCTGGGGTGACAGGCAGTAAGGGCAGCTGGGCTGTGTCTGCTTCCTGGGGCCATGCTGTTGGGGCTCTCTGGAATTATGCAGCTTTGTGCTGTGTTGCTGAGACTCGCCAGGGTACAGCCACATTTGTGCTGCAGTGCTGAGCTGGATAGCCGAGGCTTCAAAGGTGGCTGCAGTTTTGGGTCGCACTGGGGGCCAAGGCCTTCTTGCAGTCCAGGGCAGTCCAAGAAGCCTCTGAGCTAGTGGTGGGTTGCTACTGGTTCACTCAGGATCAGGCAGTGGCGGGAGGCTCCACCCACCCACCCAGACATCTCTGCGCTTGTGCAGAAACTTGTGCACACTCCCATAAGCAAACCAGTACTGACGGGATTTGAATCCCACTACTGCTCTGAGCCATATTGTAGCAGGTAGTCCCAGCATCAATTTTGGGGCTTCTTGTTGCCCCACAAGGCAGGGTGGAGGATGGCTAAATGGGCAGGGATGGTGGTGAGATAAGTGGGGGCGGGAATTGGAGGTAATCCCTTACTTTACTGAGGCTTGAGAGTGGGAGGAACCAAGCCCTGATTGACTTAAATTGGGGTGGGTACTTATAAACAGTGGAATTTACTTAGCAATGGCAATGGAGAATGTTGGGAAGGCTGTTGCTAAGCAATGCAGTCATATGACATTGTGCTTGATGATCACATCTTTTAGCAGTGAAAAATTTGGTCCCAATTGTTATCATACATCAAGGACTACCTGTACTTCTATAAATGTTAATTGCTTAAGAAGTTTGTTTAAGGAATTTCTATAAGGCTTATGAAAGCAAGGCATATTTATTTAATATGCCATTTAATCAGAAGATCTTGTGCAGGTAACACTGTCATGGCAAATAGATAAATATTAAATAAATATACAAGCAATCACTCACCTACTGGAAGCTGCAACTTAGGTTGCTGCTGTTAATTCAATCATCAGGAAACGTGGCTTTAAACAAAACAATCTTGTTGTGCTGAATGGGGAATGACTGTCAGCACATTCTGGGAAACACTAAGATCAATCCTGACTCTTTATGAAAGGTGAAGAAAGGTCAGATAGAGAAAAGTGGAGATTTTCCTCACATAATTTTAAGAAAAAATGAAGATACTGATACTAGCAGCACATATTTTAATTATGTCCAAAGAAGTATATGTATACACATTTTATAAAGTTAATTATCAGAACAAAAAACACATCTTATTTTTCCTAATATTACATTCATTTAATTTAATCAAGCAATGCATATCTAGAAATGGAAAATTTTCAGTGGAAAAATACTCTCTCTCACCTTGCTGGCACAAGATCTACTTTCTTGAAAAAGCATTCATGCATGGATGAAATCCATTCAGACAGAAAATGTTTCTGCTACAGGCAAGAAAGATGCCATCATGTTTTACCTTGCCTAGTCAGAAAAAATTATTCCCATCCATGATGTTTGTTAAAGGAAAATTCCTGAATATACAGAAGAAAGTTAATTTCTATAAATACAAGCTCCTCTGTACCACTTAAAATATCTACCCATTATTAAATCCACAAGAAATTATGTCATGCAGCTTTAACCCAGAATGAGCTTTTATTGGCTTTGTCTCAAATAAAAGTGAAATAGATTAAAAGTGAATTTAAAAAAAAAATATGCAGAAACTTAATTAATCATTTGATACACCTAACAATTATAATTTCATTAATGGGCTTCAGACTATGCTTTAATTTGAACACTAAATACAGTTAATTTTAACTTAGTCAATTAAAAAAAGCCAGTGCCAAACTATAACTTAAAACTGGCTTGCTTCAATAAAGCATAGTTAACATTACATAGAAATTTTGTCCAGTTTTGGCCACAAGCTGCAATTAATCTAAAATGGAAGAAGTTTCAAGTCTTGGTATATAACTATACCAGAGGACGCAGGAATATGCAATATGAAAGTCCAATATTGTGTTTGATAGGTCTCATTTATGTTATTTTAATAAAACCAGTGGCTGAAGATAGTACACCAAATCACTGAAGCATTTGAATATCGTCTACTTTAATTTTTCCATCTTTAATTTTCCATCCAGCAGTACAAATTATATGTTATTAGTGTAATTATAGTTTGTGATCCCAACTCTGTGATAGGTTGATTTGAAAATTCGTTCATTAACTATATTTCGTCAATTTGGACCTCATATCGAACTGTAACTAAAAATCGGGGATTCATTAGATGCTATAAACATAAGAATAAGCAATTTACATACTCTTCCGGTATGGCTACCAGAAGAGAATACAATATTACTTTCAACTTAAACTTTGCTTCTATTAAATATGGCTTATTGAAGGAATCAAATTTCATATTACCCTAGAATAAAATTCAATCATGATTTATGGAATTTCGTTCCTTCAATAAGCCATATTAAGAATAGCTACACCTTATCCAATTTTCAACATAGCACTAAACTAATCACTTTGTACAGTTTTTTTATAGGTGGATGAGAGATATCAATCGACATGGATTACCATTTCTTTCATTTTTGTAACCTGGAGGCGAAAAACAAGGAAATAAGTTTTTTTCTTCAACCTCTCACTTTGTTTTGTCCCATTGCATTATAGACATTAAACTATTTTTCTATTTTTATCCTGTAAAATAAATAAGCCTGGAAAGAAGTGTTTGTTCCAAGTTTGAAACAAAATATATTTCAGGTGAATCCCTAACACACTATTTTCACAGATTTTTTTTGCAAGTATCAGGGTAAGGACCTGCAATTTCCCCAAACATTGGATTTGAAACAAGAACCTATTTTGAGCATTTTCTTACTTCATAAGCTTTTTATATACCATTATATTTCCCAATCATTACTGCAGTCAAAACTATTCAATCCAGTGAAATTGAAAATGACACCACTCTAATTGTATGAAGCAAAAGATGAATGACATTCTAGGGCATGTCATTATACTATATTAAATATATAATCAGCAATTAATTTTAATTTTAAGACCTAATAATGTTACCCATAGTTTCAAGGATTTATATATCTGCTTGCATTATAGTATGCTATAGTGTATATCTGAATTTACACAACATTTCCCTATTTATTGTTTATTTCACAACTCCAGGCAGATGACAAAACTACAGTGAGTTCTTGGACTTAGTGTCTTTTCTGATACTGTTGTAACAGTATCAGAAAAGACACAAAGTCCAAGAATCAACATAAAAACTGCCAGACACAGCAAATAACAGTTACTCTGATTCCAAATTTATGTTCCAAGACAATAGTTTTCATCTCTTTCCTAACAGATGATTGGCATGAGACATCTATTCATCTAGAGGAGGACAAAGAAATCTGTTAGGTTGGGCAACCACAGAAAAGGCTTACTGTCCTCCCGACCAGTGGTAGGAATGAATGTTCAGCAACTCTTCCTGCACAGAATGCACAGGATAGGAAGATGCTATTTGGAGAGGAAACAAGAATCTGAACCAAAAAGTTGTAATGGCAACTCTCTGAAGTCTACCCAGAAACTAGCAGCAAATATACCTCCCACAATATTGATATTCTCCTGCTAAATATTGAACCAATTGCCAAGTAGTCTTCACAAGCAGACCCAAGTACAGTAATACACCTTTGAAGTTATAAGGACAGGCATCTTCTCTAGAAACAGTTGTAGCTGTTGTATCAGTGAAGATGGCCAAAATGTCTCCTGGCCAGGACCTCCAACTGCTATTCAAGCAAGAGTTGCAAGTTTTCAGAACCCCCAAATTGCAAACCATGCCATTTTGCAGAGGAATGTGTTCCCCCGAGAGTTAAATTAATTCTAACCTAGCTCAAGGTTTCATCTTGTTGAAATATAATTGCAATTGAAACAAAGTATGCAGTGTGGCAATCTAGCTGGGTTCTGTAACTAGGGCATTTCTAGCACTGGAGAGTTACTCTAAATAAAACATACAATATAAAGCAGCACAGCCAGCTTTCAAGATTTAAATGTTGGAAGAAGTAAGTTTTATACTTTGTGTTCCTGAAATGCCATAGTTGATTTACAATTCTACATGGCTACTTGTATTTTGGAATCCCGATTTTAGAACACATGGGTCAAGTGGTAGTACAGTGGACTAAAACACTATTATTAACATCTGCTGCTTGCAATTACTGCAAGTTCAAATCTCACCAGGCT
>JANHZT010005013.1:16719-27166 GCA_032468215.1 Stegonotus admiraltiensis
TATTGCTTAACGCATTGTAAGCCGCCCTGAGTCTCCGGAGAAGGGCGGCATATAAATCAAAGCAAAAAAAAAAAAAGTGGTGCCACTGATTGGCCAGACCAGTATTGTTTTCCAGATTACTGTACCATTTATATTTTTTCATATTATTCTTGTCCATTTCTATTCTACTACTCCCTAACTTTATTGTTTTCTGTCAAGGATAGAAACTAGAAGAAAATTAGTGTAAACCTTGCATTAAAAAGCAATTTGATGTGCATGTACTAAATCAAATGAGGAAAAATTGATTTGAGGTAAGAACTCCTCTAAATGAAGCAGTTTGCCTTTAGAAAATTGGGTGCTGTATTATTTTATAGCAGTGAGCAAGAGATTCAAAGGGAGCTTTTTACAGTTTAAGCCCCACTGCCATGTATGAACTCTGCACTTACCGGTAACCAATTTCAGTCTATTTGCAGCAATTGGCAGAGAAATGCCACTAAGAATTAGAGTACAGATATGGGAAACAGTATCTCTATTTGCCTCGAAAAACTTGTATTTGGAGAAATGGCCTATTTGTACATCTGACTGTACAAATTGTATTTCTATTCAGATGTGAGACAGAATCTACCATGAATTGAAAGAGCTGATGTGATTCACATCTTCAAAAAAGGAAAGAAAAAAAAAATCAAGGAAACTACAGACCAATCAGCCTAGCATCAATACCTGAGAAGATACTGGAAAAAATAATTAAAAAACAGATCTGTGAAGAAATAAAGTTATAACTCGTAGCCAGCATGGGTTTGTTAAATACAGATCATGCCAAACCAATCTTATTTCATTCTTTGACAAAGTGACTAAATTAGTAGACCAGTGAAATGCTATGGACATAGTATATTTAGACTTCAGCAAGGCATTTGACAAAGTAGACCACAACCTACTGGTACTTCTCGGTAAGCTAGAAAAATGCAGGACAGACAGTATCACTACCAGATGGATTTGTAACTGGCTGACAAACTGTACTCAATGAATAGTCCTTAATGGTACTACATCCAGGGGTGAAATGCTACCGGTTCGGACCAGTTCGGACGAACCAGTAGTAAAAAAAATGCTACAGGTTCGGACGAATTGGTATTAACGACAATCAGCTGTGCCACACAATTTATATTCGCTAGAAAGCAGGAAATCCTGCTTTCTAGCGAATCTAAATCACGTGACACAGCTGTTCCCCCCCTCACTGTTCTACTTACCTTAGGAAAGGCTTAAGCCTTCTTTTCCAGCGCTGTACGGTAGTGCCGGCAGTGCGCATGCATGCAAAGTGCGCGTTTGGCACACACAGCACATGCATGCACACAGTGAACCAGTAGCAGACCTCGGAGGATTTTACCACTGACTACATCTCAATGAAGAGAAGTAAGCAGTGGGGTAACATAAAGTTCTCTCTTAGGCCCGGTACTCTCAATATCTTCATAAATGACTTAGATGAGGGAATAGAAGAGAAACTCATCAAATTTGCAGATGACACTAAGCTGGCAGGAATAGCCAACACCCCAGAAGACAAGTTCAGGATCCAAAACAATCTTGACAGACTTGAACAATGGGCTCTATCCAACAAAATGGTATTTAATGTGGAGAAAAGCAAGATTTCACACCTGGGCAAGAAAAACCAAAGGTACAAGTACAGATTAGGTGAAACCTGGCTCAAAAACAGTAACTGTGAGAGCAGGGTGGATTTGATTTAAATCAAGACAATTCAAATCATGATTTAAATCACTAGTAAAAAGGCCTGATTTAAATCAACTTGATTTAAATCATAATTTTTAAAGAGCAACTGTCATCTCTGTCCTGCAGTAGCTCCTCTGACCTGCTGTTGACTCACCAACAGTCCCATTCACTTTAAGTGACACAACAAGGTGAGGGATGTGGCAGGCAGCAGGTGAGTGGATACCTGCTAACAGATGCTGCCATGATGGATCTGGAATGACAGGTGCTCTTAAAATGTAAGGACTCATTCTTGCTGGTAGTTAGAATCTTTAATATTATTATTAGCAAACAAAATGAAAATGCTACATAACTAAGTTCCATTTCATGCTGAATAAACTAAATTATTAATGTATCTTAAATAGAAAACTATTTTTAGATAGGTTTTTACTACAAAAGCATTTTATTAAAATAAATTTGATAATAAAAAAATCCGATTTAAATTTTAAAAAATCTGATTTTTTTTTTTAAAAAATTATCGATTTTTATCCACCCTGTGTGAGAGGGACCTTGGAAACCTAGTGCATGATCACTTAAACATGAGTCAGAAGTTTGCAGCAGTAGCCAAAAAAGCTAATACAATCCTTGGTTGTATAAACAGAGGCATAGAATCAAAATCTACCGAAGTATTAGTAGTGCTTTTATAAAGCCTTAAGTAAGACCACACCTGTAATACTGCTTCCAGTTTTGGTCACCACATTACAAAAAAGAAGTTGAGACTTTGGAAAAAGTGAAAAGAAGAGCAACTAAGACGATTAAAGGCCTGGAGACTAAAACATATGAAGAATGGTTGTAGGATTTGGATAGCCTAGAGAAAAGAAAGACTATGGGGGACATGATAACAGTATTCCAGTATTTGAGAGGCTGTCACGAAGAGGAGGGGGTCAATTTATTTTCCAAAGCATTAGAGGGCAGGACAAGAAATAATGGATGGAAACTAATCAAGGACAAAAGCAATCTGCAATTAAAGAGAAACTTCCTAACACTGAGGACAATTAACCAGTGTAGCAGAATTATGGATGCTTCAACGCTGAAGGTTTTTAAGAAGAGACTGGACAGTCACTTATCTGAAATGGTATAGGATCTCCTGCTTGAACAGGGGGTTGGACTAGAAGACCTCCAAGGTCCCTTCCAGCTCTATTCTGATTCTGACATAACTGAGGCTGTACTATGCTTTTAATCCTAATTTTAAAAAAAACCCCGAAAACTCTATATGGGTATTTCATGCATACCGAACCCATGATTTTGTGGCTTTCTTGAAATTTATCTCGATTAACAATTCTTTGTTCAGTGACCATTCAAAGTTATGACAGAACTGAACAAAGAGACTTACAGATGATCCCTAAAATTGTGTCCTTGCAGCACCCCTGCAATCACGTGATCGAGATGAGGCATTTGGCAGGAGATCGCAAATGACAATCACACGATGTCACACTTAACAACCACACTAGAGTCTCTTATCAATGGCAAATGGAGCAGCTACTGTAAGTTGGCATGGTCATGTGATGCACTTTACGACTGTGTCATTTAGAGATAGAATTCCTGGTCCCAATTTCTGTTGTTAACCAAATATTACCAGTACAAGGTATTTCAGATACAAGTCATTTAAACTATTTCACTTCAGGTTAATCTTAAAGTTTCAAGGTCAATATAATACTGCCTTTAATGTTAAGCCAATGTCATGGGAACAAATTCTTGGACTGTTTTGATCAAGGATAATTAAAAAAAAAGTATTACAAGAATGTAGCACTCTGGCAACTACATATAGAGTCCCTGAAACAGTATAGCATATAAAAGAAACCAGAGAATACAGTATTTAAAATGCACAGTCACGCTGTTCATAACCACAAAGGACAAAATGCAGCATTGAAGGCATACAAGTATTTCGTAATAATTTCCTCTTAAATGGAACCAACATCTGTTTTGGACTTATGAAATTGTACAATGTGTTGGTTGCTTATAACTGCTGTTTAAGTTACAAGCAAGGGAGTACTAATTGTTTTGCTTATATGGTTGTGGGTTCAAATCACTGTTACAGAATGTAAACTACACATTATCACCATTTACAGGCATAAAAAGATACTGAAGTAAAACGATTGGTGATGCAAGTCAGTATAAAAGCAACTTAAGAGTTTTCAGACTTTTTAAAATGTCCCACAGAGATTAACAGACAATTTTCAAATTTTATGAAATAAAATGTACTCAGTTTGTAAACATATATTATCTTTTAAAATAACATATGTTTTGCAGTTTTGGCATGTTTACAGCAAATCGGCACAGTTAATTTTGAACAACAAAAAGATATAGCTTGCTACAAATTTTGGAGCAGTTAAGAAAATGAAATCTAAACTATTATTTTTTGCAAATTAACATTTTTTATCCTGGTATTTAGAACCCAAGAATCTCCTATTTAACACCTTCTGAATTTTGAATCCTTTCCTTACATTAATTCTGTATACATTTAACACTGTTACAATTCATTCCCATTACTATTCTAAATTAACATTAGACTCCTGGCAACAATTTGAAATTCTTAAAACAGTGCTCAGTGCTTAAAACAGTCCTACAATTATCTTGTAGATTATAATTAGTTACATATTACATATAAAATAACAATGAATAAAATGAGATTTATTTTTACTTTCACAATAGGCTATAATTTTCTGTGGAATTAATTTGAATGATGTCAGAATTCAAGTTAATCATCTAGTTGCTGTTTTCTTATTAATTTGAAGGAGGCCTGGATTTTTCCCTGTAGCTATAGGGTAATCAGTGTACAGTCAGTTCCCAATAAATACAGTAAAACTATTGCCTATTTCAAAAATAATTTCAGTGTTGATAATTAAAAGTAAAAAATTGTCTTTTCTTTGTATTATAATTGCACATGAAAAGGGGAAAAAAAATAAACTCATGCCCACAAGTAAGTGATGACTCCCGGCAATTGTCTGGGCAAGTCCTTGCAGTTTTCTTGCAACATTTTCAGAAGTGGTTTGCTATGGCATTTTTCCTAAGGCTGAGAGAAAGAGACTGGTTTCTAGCCTGGTATCTTTAACCACCACACTAAATTGGTTCTCTTAATTGTATGTAATTCAAAAATAAATTCAAGAGGACCATAATTTAAACTCATCTTCAAAAAAGTCCAAACTTAGGGGTTGATTTGAACTCATCTCCAAGTTTACATAGCTCATTAGTTCAACAGCTAGATGTCTTTCTGCAAGTTGGTATATTTGTTCTGTTTACATCATTATTGTTGCCACACAAGTTTTTGCATTGATCTGCATGACATCCAAATTGCTAAACTGGTTCTCAATAATCTTGCCAACCTTCACACTACTTTCATTATGGCCTGGAAATCACAGCAAACTTTCAATCTAAACTTTCTCTTGACAACCAGAACGTAATACTGTACACTTTAAAACAAATGCAGTTTAGCAATTAAACTCAGAGATTTAAAAATAAAATGGAAGTATAATCAGCAGTCAAGTTTTGTTTTTCCTATCACAAAGCTATTGGGTACACACCCAGCATGCTAACAAGCTTTATGGAATCTGTGTTAAAACTACACTGTATAATGATAACTTATTTGATATGACATTTGACTGAAATAAATAAGGGAACTCCGATAGTTCAAGAATTATCAAGTGTCAACAAAATGGATAACATTAAAAAATTATTTGGATTCAGAATCCATATTAAGGCTTAAGATGCAGCTGAATAGATTAATACCAACTTGTGTTCTACCACATCCACTAACAATTCACTGCTAAGGTTGGGATCAAGCTAACTGTTCTTATAATCAGTTACTATCAGCATAAAACAAGCATAGAGGTGACAATTTTAATAGTCTTCAATCCAGTATTTTTCAACGAAGCAGGTTGCTTGGAATCTTCTTTGAGGTAATTTCATCAGAATATTGAGTTTTTCCTCAGGAAAAATGCCTACATAACACCAGTATCAATGCTCAGTTCCTTGCCACAGCGTAATACATTTTATTGGTGGTCTAATGATCTCCTCTTAAAAGGCATGCGGCTGCTAAAAGATACCATATCTCTTAATCTGCAGCATTTAAGCAGCTCATTGGAATGCATGAATGGTAAACACATTTACAGTTCAATCCTGTGACTTTGTTCCTACAATATATTTATTATCTTGGTCAACTGAACTGGAGTTTAGTCAATTAACCCACATTTCTGGGTTCACATGCCAGACAGAAACAGCAATCTATCAAGCAGCCTGATTTCACATTCCACAGAAGACTAAAAGGCACTTAGCTGGTTCCCAGTTTACTGGGTTGCGCACATGCCACGGACTGGTTCCCATGTCCTGTTGTGGTCACTATAACCTTCAGCCTTCTTCCCAACCCAAACACTTGCTCTGTGGTTTCTATTGTCCCCTAGGGACAATTTTTTAAAAAAATCAATCAAGGCCACCCAGTCCATGTACTTTCCTCCCAAGAGGTACTCTACCTTCCAAGTTCCTCTCCAACCTCGTAGTGATCCTCCAGGTTTTCTTGCCGGAAGACAGTCATGATAGCTGGGAAGGGAAAGCCCACAACCAGCTTCCACTGCCTCTGCCTTTCAACTCATCACCTCCACCTTGGTAGGATCTTCCAGGACTTCATGCATGGCGCTAAGCTCTGGAGAAGACAGACAGGAAAAAAAAAAAGCAAGGGGCGAGTTAAAATGCCCATGTTTGCAGGAAGGGTGCGGTTATGTCACTGTTTTCTCCCTGCACACAGGTCCACCATACACCACGCCGGCAGTGCCTCTGAAAGCAAGCACGATTGGGAAAGCAGAGCGGTCCCGGGTGGCCGCCGGCTGGTTAACTTCGCTCTCTAAAAAATCGCCGGGCTTGAGCTGCCAAGAAATGGAAGCCGCCGGGGTCCTTCTCTCCCTTGCCCACGCCTTGCACGAGCGAGAGCCTCTTCTCCCCCTTGCCTCGAGCTGCGAAATGGAGACAACAGCCAGGGAAAAAGAAGTCACCCCCTTTCCGCCCCCCCCCAACCCGTCAGAACAACGCCTCGCTGGGGAGGGAGCGAGGGAAAGAAAGGCGCCTCCTAAACTCCGCGCGCATCTCACCTTCTTCCCCGCACCGCAAGCAGGAGCCCCCAAAGCCTCCATTTCACCTGAGCCAGGAGCCTGGAGCCGCACGGACGCCACATTCCTCAGCAATTCACCCCCCCCCTTCCGTTACCCGGTCAACTAGGACGTGCAACCGGGAGGAGCCGCCGCCGCTGCCGCCGCCTAAAATCCGCCCGCTTTGCTGTCGATGAAATCCAGCTAGCCAGGCGCGGGCATTCCCCTTCGCCCTGCTTGGAGGAGCGCAAAGAGCCTTGCGCTTTTCCTCTTTGGCTCCTGCTCTCCTGGAAGGCCTTGCCTCCACTCTCCGCCCCCACGCTGGCGAAAGAGGGAAGCAGCCCGGCGAGGAAGGGACGGAAGCCCCCCGACTCGTCTGGCGGAGTCGCCGCCGCCGCCGCAGGGGGAGGAGGGGAGGCGCGCCGGGAACCTCTCCTTGGCTCAGGGAGCTTCCTTCTGGCTGGGGCGGCGAGAGACCGGGGAGGAAAAACCCGCCCCTCCAGCTCGCTCACTCACCCTCTCGCTCGAGCTCGCGCTCCCTTTTTCCGGCGACAACCTCCCTTTCTAATCGTTCGCACGCTCTTCGGAGCCGAGCTAGGGAAAGGCACTCCGGCAAGCGGCCAATGGGAAAGCCGCGGCGCTTTTACACCCCTCCCTCTCCTCTCCCGACCAGCCCACGCCAGCGGTGAGCAAGGGGGAGGGAGGATGCGGCTCGTGCGCACGCACGCACTCACGCACGCACGGGCCGACAAAGGCGTGCAGGTGTATAGCTAGGCTGCTAGGCTGCTTACCTTCGGGTATCGCCGGCCGCCTTGGAGGGCTTGGAAGGGATCGGGACCACCCTCGCGCCAGGTTAGCGCCCGGGTAGAAGAACGCGGGTTCATCCATTCGGAGGGATGGGGGGTTGCAGAAGGTTAATGGCCAGTATGTAAGTACTGCCCACCCTTCTCTAACTGGTGTCCTCCAGTTGGGTTCCGGCAATGCAAAACCGCCAGACCTGAAGCTAGTTGGGCATCGTGGGAACGGATCTTAAAACGCATTTGGAAGGTTCCCGGTTCCGAATATTTACCAAACGGGGTTATAAGATCCCACACACAGAGAAAAGTGAGTTGTAGCATCCGCAGGTATAGCAGGCAGGAGGTGTGAAACTCTTCTGGGCCATGATTGTAGCGCCTTATCCAAAAGTTGGCCTTTGCCTTGGCTTTCTACCAAGCAAGGTTTGCTTTGCCAAAGAGAAACTTCCTTATCAAGAGTTTTTTTTTCCCCTTCAAAAGGCAACTGAACTTTGGTTTTTTGTTGACATTTCGCTTCCCATCCAAGAAGCTTCTTCAGAGATGAAGACGAGAAGCAAAATGTCTTCAAGAAAAAAACCAAGTCCAGTTTGTCTCACCACTTTTGGGACAACCGTGACCTGGTTGACTGAGAATCTCCATAGGCTTCCTTATCAAGAGTGATTGTCTCGCAATTGCTCTCTTCTGTAGCAGTGAAATGATATGTCAATTACTAATATGTGAATTATTTTATAGGACTTAATCCCCACATTTTCATTTTTAACCGAAGAGCTAATCTTGGGGGCATCACTGATGAAACCACCATGATTATCTATGTTTCAATATGAAAATACAGCAGCATAGTGCCTGTACATTTTTTCAAGGATGTCATTTCCATGCTACTATTGTTTTATTATATATTAAGTTGTCTGTAACCAGACTGAAATTGCGTGTTATGATCAAATTGAATGCCAATATAATCATATGCCAAAATTCATTGACTCATTTCTGAACTCTGTTCTAATTGTTGGGAGCCATGACTTGAAATCATAGCACTTGAAGGAAAAATTCCACCTCATCTATTCCACAAAAGTTCTTGCACAAAATCCTTGCATACCATACTATTGTCATACCTAATCAGAGATGGTCACTTCCAACAATAGATGAAATTTTTGGTTTTGGGAATCCTTGAAAGAAATAAGCCTGTTGGTAATTTCTTAACCTTTCCAGCCTCCTCTTGGACTTTTTCTTATTTATCCACTGCTTTGTCCAGTAAATTTTATGTCTGATAGGTAAATATTCTTTCTGATGGTGGTTCTAGTTTGCTGCTTTTAATGAGTTCTCTTTTTTTCCTAAAGTTACATATAGTATTGTTATCTTGTGCTTTTATAATACGTTATTCTGAAAACAAATAAACCATTTTGAAAATTATTCTGAAGATAAAATCACTGGAATGGTTTTTGTTGCGGTTTACAAGTCTCATTTGTGGTAAAATTCCCATCCATGGAAATGGAAATCTAAGTTTTCCCAAGTTTGGGATGTGCATCTGTTTATGCATCCTGATGTAACTAAAAAAGGTTTGATATTTTTAAGACACTAAGTTTGAATTGACCCATTTCTGAAATGACCATAACATTTTAAAAGTTAATGAAAGAAAACAATATTCTTAAATTAGTTTTCAATCAAAGTAAACGATGTAAAAATTGGAGCAAAACAAATGGAGCCTACTGAACCTCTCATATTGACAGAAAAGAAATTTAAACTGCCAAAACAAAGCCAAGAGAACTGCCTAGATTTACATGTAGCCTGCTCTTCCAGCTGGCTTATATAATACGCTGCAACTTTTAATATGACTCAAGACTGGGGAAGGGAAACTAGACTGAAGGATCTAAATATATCCCTAATTATGCAGCAATATTGCAATATTTATTGTATTTTGCATTGTAGTACTAAAATTTAAAAGTGTCAATGTGAGCTTTTTCTTCCTTAGTATTCCATATGCTTGTGCATATGGATGACTATTGTCCAATATTACTAAATGCATTTCCAACAGTTGCAGCAAGCTTAACAGTTTTTTTGTTTCTCGTTTGATATTGCTTTGCAGACTGTACATACCTCGAAAGGAACTCATGACCCAGAGGTATCTACAAAACAACCCCAAGCAATGAGCAATGGGTAACTGTTACATGAACCTTTGACCTAATCAAAGGCTAATCTTCAAGGGCAAGGAATAATCCAATAATTATATCTTCTTGGTTTTGCATATACCTTTTATGAATATTCCCTCTCAATAGTCCTCCATGTTACTGTTTACTTGGGTAAGGAGAAATAGATACACTGGATCAGGGTCTGTAGAAGAAATATCTTTAAAATGTTCTGCTATCTTTTGGCTTTAACAAATCACTGAACTATGGAATAGAACATTTAGTTGCCTCTAATTTTAACCCTCTTTCCCTTTATAGAATTCCAGTGTACAGATTAATTCAGGAAAGTGAAGTTAATATGGAAACAAAGATCTGTCATTGGCAAAAGATTTAGACCTGATAGATTATGGTTTGCTTAACTCTAATGTTGAATAAGTCACAAACATGTTTCATGCACCATAATAAAGCACCAGCAAATAAATCACATTTTGATCTAAATAAAAATACGAATCCATCAACCTTATCCTGAACTTTAGCAGACATGATATAGAACTTTTTGCATGCTTATGAAGTGGTGAATGCTGAAGTAAATACGCTTCTGTGTTTGTGTTGTAAATAACTGCATGTGTATCTATTTCTGCAACTTTTAAGTTTAGTTTAGTTTAGTTTAGTTTAGTTTAGTTTAGTTTAGTTTAGTTTAGTTTAGTTTAGTTTATTCAATTTG
>JANHZT010005013.1:27266-39504 GCA_032468215.1 Stegonotus admiraltiensis
CTGCCTGCAATTTGGCAGTTCAAATTTCACCAGGCTCAAGGTTGACTCAGCCTTCCATCCTTCCGAGGTGGGTAAAATAAGGACCTAGATTGTTGGGAGCAATATGCTGACTCTGTAAAGCATATTGAGGGCTTTAAAGTACTGTAAAGCAGTATATAAGTCTAAGTGCTAGTGCTATCACAGTGTGTTTGCCCATTTGTTTTTGTTTTAAAAACAAATATTTTGTTGTTGATTAGTCAGAAAAAATAATCTAGCTATATCTTTACCAAAGTATTCACAACATTGAAATTGTTACAGGCAATCCTAGTCAAGATTAACTTAACCACTTAATGGAATTTGGAGTGGGATGAAACCAGAACATGTTTGGAAGATGAAGGAAAGGAGAATACAAGAGAAGATAGATCTGTTAAATAGTCTGGGTTTAAGCCGATCAATCTCAATATTAGGAGTTCAGGGTTCAGGTGAATGGGGTTCAGATGAATTGGCAGTCACTACAGAGTTTTTGCTGTAAATATACATGAAGATCAGTCAGCCTCATAAATATGCAAGTTGCTGCATTCTTCCATAGTTGAACTTTCAAACGATCTTCGAAGGCAGTTTAGATAGAATATATTTACAATTGTATAATTTGGAAGTCACCAAAGTGTGAAGGACAGCGGTCAGGTTGCTCTGACTTAAGCAATGAGTGTACAGTAGCATTGCGCAGAATTGTACTATTATTTGAATACAAGCTAATTAGACGGCCAAGTAAATATTCTGAAAGCACATTCAGCTTTATTGCATTCTCTGGCTTCTTCATTTGAGTGTTTTGCTTTTCTTAGGTGATTAACTGAATGTTTCCCCAGTGATTTTCTATATAGAGAACCATCTAGAATATCAGCTGTTAGCTTTGTTGGCTATTGCATTTTATATGTAATATTTTATTTTATTATTTCATTTCATTTCATTATTTTATTTTTAGTGGGAATTATATAATTATAAATTATATAAAGGTGAAACATTATCCCCCCAGAGAACAGGATGACCCCAGGCCTGCTGCTTTTTTGTAAATCAGAGGTGGGTTTCAGCAGGTTCTGACCAGTTCTGGAGAACCGGTAGCGGAAATTTTGAGTAGTTCTGAGAACCGGTAGTATAAATTCTGACTGGCCCTGCCCCCGTCTATTCTCTGCCTCCCAAGTCCCAGATGATTGGGAGGAAATGGGATTTTGCAGTAACCTTTCCCTGCCACGCCCATCAAGCCACGCCCACCAAGCAATGCCACGCCCACCAAGCCACACCCACAGAACCGGTAGTAACAAATTTTGAAACCCCCACTGTCGTAAATCCTTAAAAAAACAACCTCTGGCTCTGCCTAGTCCTGGATTCCTGAGTGTGTGCAGAAACTTGTTTTATGGTTAATTTAGTAATTAGGATGAGTGATTTATCTCAGATCCTATGTATTTTAAGTTTTGTATCAATTGTTTTTTATTTTTTAAATTTTATTCGCCATCCATAGTCACTTGGTGCGATTGACAGCCACACAAAAACGAACAAGCAAGCAAACAAATATTATGCCTTGAAAAATACCTGAAAGCTGGTGCAAAATGCGGCAGTATGGGCTTCTAAAAGGACAGTACATTGAACAGCCCTTCATTGGTTGTCGGCTTGCTTCCAAGTCCAGTTAAAGTTGTTGGTTTTGACCTACAGGGGTGTTATTCGGCAGGTTCTGACAGGTTCTGGAGAACCGGTAGTGGAAATTTTGAGTAGTTTGGAAAACCGGTAAATACCACCTCTGGCTGACCCCAGAGTGGGATGGGAATGGAGATTTTGCAGTGTCCTTCCCCTGCCATGCCCACCAAGCCACGCCCACAGAACTGGTAGTAAAAAAAATTTGAATTCCACCACTGCCTACATAGCATGGGGCCAGGTATCTGAGGGATTGCCTCTCTCCAGTTACCTCTACCTGTCCCATCAGATCCAGCAGGAGAGGCCTGTTGCAGATCCCATCTGCAAGGGAGTTCCATCTTACCATGGAATGAACATCAACCCTCCTGAGGTGAAGTTAGCCCCAGCCCTTGTGAAAGTCCTTACAATTTAGCTTTTTCAGCAAGTTTTGGGATCTCCTGGTAATAGGGAACCTGCATGCTGGCTGTATTATTTATTATCTATACATTGCCTACCTCTGATCTATATATACATCTTTCCTCTTGTGATTTTTTTCTTTGTTTATGTTCATAGTTTTAAACTGGTTTTATAGAGTATTTTCATTACGTGCCATCCAGAGGCACCTGGTGTGAGATGGGGAGCCGTATAAATTTGACAAGCCAATAAATCCTTCTGAAAAGTTCCAATTGTTTGGTTTTCTTGTTGCTGTTGTACTATCATTTCTGAGGCTTAGTTCCATTTTTACCATATTGAAGTTTCTTTCAGTCGGTAAAGATTTATAGGCAACTAATGGCCAAAATAAGAAATTTGAGCTGAACTACTAATGCTTTGGTAATTAATTGAGCCTTTTTTGTTTGAAAGATCGTGATGTATACTAAAGAGAGACATAGCTAGTTGCAATAGCAATAATAAAAACTTTGCAACTGCATGCAGTAACATCCAGTAATTCCAGAACAAGGGTCGGAAGTTGATAGCTTCCACTCTAAAGTTCAAGAATATTATCAACGTTTATTTGCGTCACATGGAAAGCATTCCTGTATTAGATTTAAACAGACATAAACCTGATTCAAATAATCCTTATCTGATCCCAATCCCTTAATCCAGGGATGTCAAACTGGCGGCCCGTGGGCCAGATGCGTCATGCCTAGGCCACGCCCACCCTGGCTCTGCAAAGGCAAAAAACACTGCGATACATCATGTGATGTGATCGACTTTGCCCTAATCCATGGCCTTTCACAAATATTCTGCAACATTTTCTTTTTTGACAGGAGGAAATTCTAATTTTGCCAATCAAGAAATATGGGAAATAAGACATGACTAGTGCTAGAATTGTGCCATTGCTGTAGAAAGTCAGTTCAGTATGAGTTGCATGTTGATAGCCTTAATTTGTGGCATACCTCTACATGTATAAAGAGCCAGATATATAAAATATTCTGGGTGTTCCTGTTTTGGGTTATCTATGATTTTAACTACCAGATGGTCTCATTTTTACCTGGTTGATCTTCTGATCAATTGGTGCCCTCAAAGTTTCATGAGGATACAATCTGACACCTTTTTGTTACATTTTGCTGCATAAAGTTACAGTAAATAATACGTTGAAGAGCTATAGCTTGGATTATGGAAAAGTCAAAGAGTTTACCTTGCTTGATTGCAGAGTGGTATCTCAATAACCAGAGAGATTGGCAAGAGTGAACAAGTACTATATAGCAAATTGCCTTTTTCATTCCTTAGTAATTACTCCATGTTCCTTTATTGTATTCCTTGTGATATCTTCAATAGCCTGATAGAATCGGCCATTTTCCATGTGTAATTTTCTGGATTTTTTAAAAAAATGCTGTTGCTGCTATTGTTATAAGATATATCCCATAGGCTCATAAGACCTGCCAAGAACCTAATGTGATCTCCTGCAGAATTGCCAAATCACACGTTAGTCTTTCTCCGAAAGAGGTTGGAGATAGCAATAGAATGCATTTTTTCCCATAGGGTTTTTGTTCGGCCTTTCTAACTTCTAAGTGCAGCTAGACTTAGCAAAAAAGAACTGACAAGGAGATTGTTGGAACAGATAATATATTTTGATATTATTGATGTCCAAAGCAGCTAAGAGATATATTAATATCATAAAACAATAGTTAAATATGATTAAAGTTATACAGTTTAGGACACCAGACTAGAAACCAGGAGACTTTAAATTCCAGTCCCACCTAAGGCATGAAAGTCAGCTGGATGATTTGGGCCAGTCACTCCCAGCTCAATCCACCTAAAAGGGGTTGCTGTTGTGGGGAAAATAGGAAGAGGAAGGAGTATTAAGTATGTTCGCTGCCTTGAGTTATTTATAAAAATAATAAAGGCAGGATAAAAATACCTAATATTACATTAAAAATATTAGTGACGTTATGGCAGTATAATGACAATTATTTGCATGTACTGTATTAAATATATTCAATACAGTATGGGAAATATTACACAAAATTATTCCTTTTAGCAGCTTCTCCCTTTCTTAAATTTGTCCAGTACCCCATTATATTCTATTACAGTATTTCTCAGCCCTTGGTAATTTTAAGAAGTGTGGAGTTCAAGTCCCAGAATTCCCCAGCCACCAGGGAATTCTGGGAATTGAAGTCTACACAATTAAAAGTTGCTGAGGTTAAGAAACACTACCAGGATGATGAAGCAACTGCATCCAAGATAGAATTATTGGGTAACATATTTTTCAGTAGCTATCACTGAGGTTTATGTGCCAAATTAACCAAGACACTTAAATTAAGAGCTAAAATCTACACTGATTTCACCACTCCCTGGGATCACAAGAGCAAGGAATTTGGAACATGATTTGTTTTCTTTCATAGAAGTTAATGATTGCATTTCGTTTGCAAACAAGAATTGCTTGTGAAAAGGGTGGCTACATAATTCAACAAACTAATAAATAAATAAATTTCTATGACAAAAATTAAGGCCACATTCTTAGGTAATTCCCAAGCCATGAAACAATACTGTGAAGTCCATATCAGAACACATTAACCTCAGCAAAACGAGGCTGTAAACTCTTGGAAAAGAAAAGGAGAATCTATGGTTCATTGAACTACAGTATTTTATTCTGGTTACCTAAACATGAATCAATGAGGCTAAGCTACTTCTATTTAATCTCTATCTTTAATAATTGCATAAAAGATAGTATTATTTTCTTCACCACAGTAACTCACAGTTTTTTGGTTTTAAAAAATGCAAAATTTTTGCATTATATTGAACAGTAATATACAGAATCTTCTTATTTTAAGTTCAAACTACAGCCTACAGATTTCTGGGGCAATTATATGTTTGTTCAGCCCAGTGACTAAAATAAGATTCAGGAATGCATTTTCCAGGGGGAAGAATTTGGTTAACATTATGTAGCAATTTCTATTCCCAACTGTTCTAGAACTGCTTGAAACCTTACAATGACTATTATTAATTACACAGCATTCAATCTAGCTGAAAGCTTTTATATTTTGTGACATAATCTACTGAAGTAAAGATTCCATTATCATAACTAGGCAAATGATTTATAACCCTCTTCGGTATCACTTATGCACAATTTACATAGTAATCTTTATGTACAAATAATAAACTACCAGGCACGTTACCTATTGTCTTTTCACCACAACATCTGCTTTCGTGATTTGGGGGCTAGCCAACAAAGCAACACAATTTTATTTCCTTTTGTTTTATAATGATAGGATTCAACTTTCTTGATTATGAACAAAGGGCATAATATTGGTCCATTACATTTATTTCCACTGAGCAAGAATATTCTCAGCTTATTACCTAATGTGACAGATCTACAGTGTGACAAAGACCATATTTTTCCAAAATATTTCTCTATAAATTGTAGTATAACTTACCTGTGACTTGATGCTGGTGATGGTAAAGATGTTATAAATTTATTATGGCTAATCACTCCAAAAGACTATGGATGGCATACATTAGACCAGGGGTATCAAACTCGCGACCCCTGTGCTGGATGCATCACATGCTGGCCATGCCCACCCTCCATTTAGCAAAGGGGAAAAAAGTTGTGATACGTTGCATGACGACAATGTGACGATGTGAGTTTGACACGTCTGCATTAGACTATACAATTAAAACTATTAAAAACATAACCCAAACTAAAAAGCCACATAACTATAAAAAGTAATCCAGGATCTCCAGAGACACACTAACCCCAGTTCTGGGAACAGTGCAAGGTCTTAAGGACCTTCCAGAAACCAGGAGAGGGGTACAGCTATCTTTGGAGAGTTGCTGCTCAAGAGGGCAGGGCAATGACAGAGAAGGCCCACTTCCTTATTACTACAAGCTCACAGCTTTTAATTGAGTAGTATAGCCATGCTACCCAAATGTACCTAATGGGCAAATACTATTGGAGACAGGTGATCATGCAAATATTCAGGCCCTGGGCCATGAAAAGCTTAATACATGACAACCAGTACCTCAAATTGTACTCAGAACCCAACTTACTTAATAATATGTCTAAGTTCATATTCCACATCATTACAAACAAATGGATGATAGAGAAATCAAGAGTTCTCAATAGAGACACAAATAACTAGCTCAAATTGTAACATATGCAAAGACCCAGACTCTCCAAAACATCTATAACGCTGGGAAATGTGGAAGAAAAAGAGGAAAAGCTGCAAGGATGAGCTTGATTATCAGAGCAACATTGGGCTGGATGAGGTTGGTAATCGGAGCAACATTGGGGCATTAAAGGACAAGTTGAGAACAGAACATCCTGTCCTGTCTATGTGACTGCTAAGAATAATAAATACTGACTTGGTGGCATGTGAACATAAACGGAGCCAGTGTTGTGTGCTGATAGTTGTGTTGGACAGGCAATGAGGTTGAAGAACTACTCTGGGCCACAGAAACCCAGTGGGTGACTTTGGGCTGGTCATCCTTCTCTCACCCAAATGTTGGTGAGGAAGGGAGTAATGCATACCCTGCCTTGACCTGCCTGAATGAAAGGCAGGGTATATATCTAACAAGCAAAGTAGTGCCTGTCACCAATTCAGAACTTAATGAAATGTTTATTATTGTAAATTCAGCACTCCTAGTAAGCTGAGAAAGGTATCATGGAGCGAGTACAGAGAATAGCACATGAAGCTGAAACTTCTTTGTAGCTTTTTCTCTTCTATAAGTTGTATTATGAAAATAACACTATTTTTCATTAAGGGTTTATGCCATGCATAGATAACCAGTACCCTAGGCCTCTGTCTAATTTCAAATACATTTTTTTCATGCTAGCAATTTAAATCTCAGGTAAAAGCAATTTATCCCTTTTCTTATGGTTTGCTATAAAATGTAAGGGAGTTTTTTTTAAAAAGCTAGAGAGCATTGTTCCATCTGCTTGGAGATGTGGTTCCACATACTACTTATTTTGGCCACACATACCCTAGAGATGCAATACAACTCACAAGATTTCTATTGTGGGAAGATGGCTCTTGACATTAAAAAAAAATGTCCATGCCAGTATATCTAGTCAACTAAGATTTTAGCAGTTAACTAGGATTGGGTTTTCTTCCTTTTGTTTGCAGTGGCTCTTTATTTATTCTCTCTTTCTATCTCTGTGAAATATATCGTGGCATAAACTATTTCTGTACTTTCAGGGCCATTAAGCAATAGTTTTCTTCTAAAGAGATAAATGCTTTTTGCAAGATAGCATTTCTGATCTGAAGATATATAGCCAGATGTCTCTTTTTTAAGGGCTGCTTTCTTCCCTTGCCATGGTGAAAATCTTTCCTTCTTTTTGGGAAAGAGGCTGAGAATGCTTTTTGTCAATTAGGCCACACACATGGGTAGCAGGTTTGGATTTTCTTCCTTGGATCTGTAAATTAAAATTCATGTGGGGAAGAGATGTAGGATGAAATGTACCCTGATGAATGTATATCAATATATACACAGTACTGGAAATGCCTGTAGAATCTTTCATTTCACCCACCATTGGTTATCAAAATAGTTGGTTCTGCTGAATCCACTGGACTTGCACAATTCTGGGAAATAAATCAAAGTCGATCAATTGCATTAAACAGCCTAAAAGGATTTTGTTTTGTTAAAGTTAAAAGTTACAGAGTTAGCCTGAGTTGCTACTGGTAGGGAAAAACCTTTGATAACATGACACAGGAGAAGAAATGTTTACAAGTCAATACAAACGATAACTTTTATTTTATTTTATTTATTTTATTTTATTTTTTGTGACCTGACAGAAGCTAGAAAGCTCCAAGCAGCAGCAAGGAACTTAATTTTTTAGATTTGCAATAGATGTCAAGGGAAATGCTGAAAATGTGAATTGAAGCAAGGTAAATATTATTTCATCTTAACATGAATGTAGTTCCTTTCTCCTTTTTTTTTAGAACTAGGAAACGAGATAAACCAAAACTCCACGAAAACAAAATGATGCAGTGCTATCTTCCTTCTGCTTCTCCTTCCACAATGTCTAGTGAGATAGAGGCTACTGTTGTCTCTTACTGTCAATTGATTATTGGAGAGCTGAATTGTTTCTGTTCTATCAAAGTTCTTGATACTGAACTTTGGGGTTTTCCTTCAAACTGGACAAACTGTTCTGTGTAACCCCTGCAGCTACTTGATGCTACAATCTTCTCCCTCTTCTTCCTCCCTCCCTCCCTCTTCGCCATCCCACCTTGATACTGTTATTTTCTCCTACCCAGCCCATAGCTGAAACAGCTTCAAGTTTTTTTCGCTTTTTCATTTTTATTTGTCAAGCATTTATAAGATAACAGATATAAGTATAAACATGATTATGAGTACATGAAATGGATACAAATAAGTGGGGACAGTGGGACAGGGATGGTAGGCAGGCTGGTGTGCTTATGCATGCCCCTTAGAGACCTCTTAGGAATGGGGTGAGGTCAACAGTAGACAGTCTAAGGTTAAAGTTGTAGGGGTTTGGGGATGAAACCACAGTCAGGTAGTGCATTCCAGGCATTGACCACTCTGTTGCTGAAGTCATATTTTCTGCAATCGAGTTTGGAGTGGTTTACCTTAAGTGTTTATCTATTGTGTGCTCGTGTATTGTTGTTGTTGAAACTGAAGTAGTCATTGACAGGACATTGTAGCAGATAATTTTATGTACTACGCTTAGGTCAGACCGAAGGCGGTGTAGTTCTAAATGGTCTAATCCCAAAATGTCAAGTCTGCTGCATACAGTATTCTGTTGTGAGCAGAGGCGTGGAAGACTCTTCTTGTAAAATATCTCTGGACTCGCTCAATTGTATTAATGTCTGATAAGCAGTGCGGGTTCCAGACAGATGAGCTGTATTCAAGAATTGGTCTAGCAAATGTTGTGTTAAAAACATTTTAACAAAAATGTATTTTTTAAAAAAATTGGCCGTTCCAGTTTTAAAGCAGCCCTTTTCTTCTCCAAATAGTTTTCACCAAGGATAAAATCTAGTATGCTTCGCCTATGATTGAGGATACAGTCAGACGTGAGGATCTCCTTGGCTCTTATTAGCCAATTTACGCATCTCTGAATACAACTTCTCTCCTGTAGCTAGGAACTGCTCTCTAGGGCCATTTTGCTTTGGGGTGCAGGAGGGGCTGGATACCGAGTTTCTGCAGAAGAATCTACTTATGAAATGCTTAAATGGTAGTTTTTAAACCACTTACCAAGTCTCAACACAGGATTCATACAAGCAAATATAAATCTCTTCTGAAAGACTACTAGAACTGTGATTTAAAACATATTTAGGGTTGGGGTTTTCTTTGCGACAGAACAGTAGTTTTGTGATTCATAGGTCGATTTAAACAGGGAAATAAACCAATTTTTTTCCAGCTGTGCTGCTAGTGTTGTCACAACTTGCTGTGTTACTGGTTTCCTGACAAGCATTTCACGGGGTCAGGCTTTTTACTGTTTTTAAATACCTTTATGTGGGAAAGGGTAGCGCCATTTTGACTACTTTGTTTGGCGTTAGCAACAGTTGTTGCCACGATGATGGCTGTTGTTATTACATGCTGGTTAATTACAAACTGCAGGTTTTTCATAACTGCTTTTGGGAATTGTGAACCATATGATTCGACCTGGATTCTTTGGTCACTTACCGCCAGCAGAGCCAATCTCTTGCAGTATTTTTTTAAGGATAAATTTTGATTGTTTTTCTCGGTTTCTTTCTCTCAAACACATACACAGACACACACACACAGACACACAGAGACACACACACAACCTGCATTGTGCACGCACGCACACACACAAAACTTGCTTTGCCCCACTCCCAATCACCTGTCTGCTGGGCTATTTTGAAACAAGGGTTTAGGGCTGCTGGATCATGGGCACAGAAGATAGATTATGCCAAGAAAAAACATCAGCTCCCTATCTCTTCAGCTTGTCTTTCTAATTTCTTGTCTGTGATCGGCCTACTGCACTTTGCAACGGGCTTTAGGCCTGTACAGGCAGTCCTCGACTTTCATCAGTCATTTACAACAGTCATAGACAATGTCGGCTGGCGACCCTCAGGGGGAGAGCCTTCTCTGTGGCGGCACCTACTCTCTGGAATGACCTGCCCCCGGAGATATGGAGGATCCCGGTCATTCGTGTGTTTCGCCGTGCCTTAAAAACACATTTTTTTCCATCAAGCCGTGCTGGCTTAACCCCCTCTTTCATTGTTTTAAATTGGTATATTGTTTTATGTGGGGTTTTAAATTCTGAGCCAAATTAATTGCTTTTATACTGCTTTAAATTTTTGTATTGTATGTTTTTTAGTTGGCTGTGCACCGCCCTGAGTCATCTGGAGAAAGGCGGTATAGAAGTTTAAATAATAAATAAATAAATAAAATTTAGTGACCGTTCAGTTACAACGGCGCTGAAAAAGTGACTTACCACTGTTATTCACAGTTACAACTTTTGCATCACCCCCATGATCATGTGATCAAAATTCAGATGCTTATCACCTTGTTCATATTTATGTCCCAAGCTCATGTGATCACCTTTGCGAACTTTGGACAAGCAGAGTCAATGGGGAAGCCAGATTCATTTAACAACCGAGTTACTCAGCTATCAACTGCAGTGATTCACTTAATAACTGAGACAAGAAAGGTTGTAAAATGGGGCAAAACTAACTTAACAAACATGTCACTTAACAACATAAATTTTGGGCTTAATTGTCATAAGTTGAGGACTACCCATATTCAGAAATGACATAGCAGACAGGTCAAACTTGATTTAGAGTTTTCCAGAACTGCATCGCCACATACCTATGCTTTCAAGGGATTAATGGGTAAATGTAGTTTGCAGATGGCTATAAGACAGGACACGCTCATCTTCCAAATCCCAACTGTTCATTGGGAGAAGTGTGCATCCTGTGTGATGATTGATTGATCTGACTTCCTGTTTTGTGCTTTGCTGTTTGAGCGCTCCCTAGCCATCAAATGAACATTTGCAACAGCTATGCCACAGACGCATACGTTCCCTCACATGTTTCGATGGAGATGTCTGATCCAGGCTTCATAGGGTTGCGCTGAGTAGGAGGGTTGGAAGGAGTGCCCTCCCACTTCATTTCAAGTAGTCCTCTATGCCTGTGACTTGTTAGTTGAACAACTTGAAGAGTAACCAAACCTGCCTTTTAGAACAGCCATCTCCTTGAATGTGATGCAATGTGATGCAACTGCAATGCTGCACATTAAGGAGAACGATAGCTCCTGTTGGTTTTTTTTTTCCTGACAGATGAGAGGTGGGAAAAGTCAGGGAAATCCACCTATGCCTTAACCTGTCCCTCAAGAGCTGCATAAGACAAACTTGTCCCTCAAGAGCTGCATAAGGACAGCACTCTTCAGCTTCATTACCATTGCATAATAGAAATTGGCAATGTGGTAGCACAATTTCTGCTGGCAGCATACTTTCTCTCCTGCCTCAAGGACTTTCACTCAGCCATCTGGAGGAGCCCTTAGAGGAATTTGAACAGTCTAGCTGTGCTTATATGCAGAACCAAACAAGTAGCCCACTGAAGGTGAGGAGAGAGCAGCTTATGTTAAGTTATTATTATTTTTATTATTTTTACAGCTAAAAAAAAATAGATGCTTGTGGATTTTCTGTCCCTGGTACCAAAATAATTTGTCTAGTTTGGGCACTCTGCACTATGGTGGGACCCAATGCCTTTGTACAAAATAACACCCAAAAATGCTTTTATGTATCTATGAACAGCATATAAAACATACATGTCTAGTGCTAGGACAGTAGTTGTCAACTTACAATTACAATTTATTTTAATGCAATCGTAAGTTGATTTTCATTTTGATCATAAGTCGAAATCAAAGAAAATTGATTTAAGTACATATTTAATTTATTATATTATGGTTTTATGTGTATTATTTATTATATATTTTATTTTATTTTTCAAATGTATAAAGCTTTGTCTTTGAATGTGGCTGTATTTTGTTATGCTGTCTGTAAAACAGACATGCTCCAATCAGCACAATGTCCTAGCTACAAATTTGTTGTCTTATTTTATTTAAAATACACACTGTATTATTATTATTATTATTATTATCATCATCATCATCATCATCATCATCATCATCATCATCATCATTATGTTTCTCAAAAAAGACC
>JANHZT010005013.1:80993-93553 GCA_032468215.1 Stegonotus admiraltiensis
TTAATGATAGTCATAGGGTACAAATAAGTAATCAAATCATATTAGGAAACAGTCAATATAAATCATAAGGATACAAGCAACAAAGTTACAGTCATGCAGTTAGTGGAAGGTGATGGATATATATATCCTTATAGGGACTAAAAAAAAATCAAGATGGCAACTGTGATTAAATGATCAAAGCACCAACCTCTTTTTATGACATCATCATGCTAAAAAGTTTCATCCATATATGCAGTCTATGGATGATTCTGGTCTAAATATTTGGAAGGACAACAAATAGTTAGTTAGAAACATTTTTAAGTTTGGGGCCAAAATGGAAATGCTGCTCCAATCATATTAATTTGCCATTTAAAAAAAGTGCATCTAAAAAATGACAAGACTTCATGTATCTTTTCTATTGACCATTGGATTTTGAAAAATGCCGTTAGCATAAGATGGGTGAAGGAGCCAATTTGAATCACAAATTGAATCCTGAAGAAAATCCATTTTGGGAAACTAGTATTTGTTTTTAGATCCTAGTCCAAGAGATTTCTTTTAGTTGTAGATAGTACCATAGCTTAGAAGTGCCACAGTTGTCTGGTGAAGAAACAGTTAAGCTTTACTTCCATACCTGCTGATAGTAATTAGCACCTCTGTCTTGCATGTTCAATCAACAATAGCAAAAAATGGTACATGCAAAGAGACATTTAATGTTGTATTGCTACAGATGTGGCAGCACCAGGAGCTTTTTCCAATCAATTGACACTTGCCACCTCAATATCAAGAAGAATGTTCTTGGTTAGAGTTATGCTTGGAAGAATTGAGTTCAAATGCAGCCATTACAGGTCAGGGTGGAATTGTAATACCTAATGGATGGTTATGAAAACTATAGATTTCATAAATTTATAAAACAAGATGCAGAAGGAAGCTCCATCAACAGCAGGATGAACATGTTAAGATAACTGGGACAAGTGGTAAATAATAATACAGGTTGTCCTTGAATTATGACCAGTATAGAGCCTCAAAAATTCTGTGGCTAAGCAAGGTACTTGTTAGTGAGTTTTGCCCCACTTTGTGATTTTTTTGCTACAGTTGTTAAACAAATCACTGCAGCTGTTATGTGAGTCATGTGGTTATTAAGTGAATCTGGCATCCCCCATTGACTTTGTTGACCAGAAGCTTGCCAGGAAGGTTACAAATGACTCTAGAACAGTGCAACTGTCTTAAATACTACATGCCAGTTGTCAAGCGCCAAATTTATATCACAAGACCACGCGGATGCTGCAACATTCATAAATGTGAAAGCTGGTTGTAATTTATTTTTCTCCGTTGTTGTAATTGAACCATTGTAACTTCAAATGTTCGCTTAAATTAATGGTTGTAGGTCTAAGACTACCTGTAATAAAGTCCATGTCATTCATAATAATTCTACTGAATTAAGTATCTAGCTAGAAATATTTCTGAACAAAAGTTAAAAGTCAGATTAATGGCATTTTTCTCACATGCTCCAGGACTTTATGGTACAATCCTATGCATATTTACAGGTAGTCCTTGACTTACAACAGTTCATTTAGTGACCATTCAAAGTTATAACATCACTGAAAAAGAGACTTACAACCATTTTTCACAATTACAACCTTTGTCGCATCCCCATGATCACGTGATCAAAATTCAGATGCTTGGCAACTGGTTCATACTTATGACCGTTGCTGTGTTCCAAGGTCATGCGATCTCCTTTTGCAACCTTTTGACGAACAAAGTCAATGGGGTAGCCAGATTCATTTAACAACCATGTTACTAATTTAAGAACTTCTGTGATTCACTGAACAACTGTGGCAAGAAAGGTTGTAAAATGGGCCAAAACTCACATAACAAATATCTCGTTTAGCAACAGAAATTTTTGGGCTCAGTTATGGTTGTAAGTCAAGAGCTACCTGTATTTTGAAGAAATTCCACTGAGTTTAATAGGAATTACTTCAATTTTTTAAAATAGAAATATTTATTTATTAACTTTATATGCTGCCCATCTCACTATCCAATTTGACTCTGGGTGGCTAAAAATATTCTACTAATTGAGTATTAATATTCTACTTAGACCCTGAGGTTTCACATAAACAAAGCAATTATCCATTATTTTAAACAAAAAAATAAAAGGGCGAGCAGTAAAACATTCACATTCATCCAGAAAACAAAATCAATCCAATGAAATATTTTATGAGAGGTGTAAGGAAGATGCTTTCCTTCCAATAGATAAATAAACCAACGTTCTTTTCCTTTAAGGTCTTTATACAGTATTAACATGTTAAATACAGATTTGTATTTGCATAGCTAGAACCGAATAGTTCTGGAATAGTCATTAAATTGACAGGGCCTCTTTCACTTTGAAAGACAGGATATGTGTCTGCTAAACATCTCTTCTCTTTAAAATTATTATAATCCTTGATGGAATCTTGGCACCAGAATCACAATATAATGATTAGTGTATTATGCAAAGGCAATCAACGTTTCATAATCTCGGCAGTTGTTTCAGTTTTCCCTTACAAAAGAGAAATTCACTGGCAAATCATTTTTCTGACTTAAATAATTCATTTGAAATGTTAGCCTCTTTCCGGAAAGAATGATTCACATCTGTCTGAAAAGTTGAGACTTTGTGAGAATGTTACCCCATAACGTATCCCTAATCCAAGTAAGAAATCAGATAATCATGAGCATATCATTTGTTCATGGCTCCAATTCTAGAAATGTGGTCCCATGTCAAAGTCACTTACCACTACTTTGGCCTCATGTGCAGAAAACTGCCTAAAGCTTCCAGCTTTTCCCTCTCTTCCAGCTTACTTAAAGGTACAGGTAGTCCTCGACTTACGACCACAATTGAGCCCAAAATTTTTGTTGCTAAGTGAGACAGATGTTAAGTGACTTTTGCCCCATTTTACAACCTTCCTTGCCACAGTTGTTAAGTGAAACCCTACCGTTGTTAAGTTAGTAACTGTTGTAAAATGAACCACTTTCCACATTGACTTTGCTTGTCAGAAGGTCAAAAAAGGGGATCATATGACCCTGGGACACTGCAACCGTCATAAATATGAGTCAATTGCCAAGTGTCTGAATTATGATTGCGTGACCGTGGGGATGCTGCAATGGTTGTAAGTGTGAAAAACGGTCATAAGTCACTTTTTTCAGCTCTTTGAACTTTGAACACTCACTCACTGACCCTCTGGAATGGGTTACCCACTGGGCTCCAGACGGCCCCCGACTTCCACTCCTTCCGCAAGGAGCTGAAGACTTGGCTTTTCCAACAAATCGCCTGATCTTCTGGGAGTTTTTAGTTTTTACTTTTCGGGGATTTTAATGGATTATTAATTTATTGTCCTGTTGTTTTTATCTTTGTGAGCCGCCCCGAGTCCTTCGGGAGAAGGGTGGCATAAAAGTGTGAATGAATGAATGAATGAATGAATGAATGAATGAATGAATAAATAAACTGAGTAAGTCAAGACTACCAGTAGTAATAATGGCTCTGTAAATTAACAGTGACTTACTAATATGCTGAAATGATCCCAGAATTATTTGAGCAACAAAAAATGATGACAAAGGCCAGATGAGCATCTTATTGTAGCCACAACTAAGTGTGGAACCAATGTATGTGTGAAGGGATATAAAAGTTATTTCTGTCACATATAGCATTTGGATAGCAGGTAGTTCTGAGTGTAAATGCATGTAAACACTACAATGAAGGCGTGTAAATCAGGACTGGGTTCTACTTACCTTTACTACTGGTTCGCAACGAGGCCACATTCGCAGAAGCGTTCTGATAATGTTGGGGTCGGTGGCGGAGCCTCCGGCCAGTTTTACTACCAGTTCTATAGAATCGGTGCGAACTGGGGGCAATCCATTACTGGTATAAGTTCAACAGAGTTGAAGTCCCAGGTTGTAAAGTTGTTATAGTTGTCCACCCCTGCTGTAAGGGATCTTTTGGATCTTGTAATGCAGTCTTTGGAAATTCCTACACCTGCACAAGGTAAGATAGTAGCCAAAGCAGCATTGCCTCTAAAGAACAGTATTATGTTAGTAGAGAAAGGCAAATAACCTTGAAGAATTTGGGCGTTGTTTAGTTCCCAGTAATTGCCTCAGTTTGCCTGATTCTGCCACGTAATCTATTAATGTAGCATTAAAGGTCAGAGGATGTTCTGTACGATGTAAAAATGTTTAATCTAAAATATGCAAGTATATGTTGTCTTAACCCAAATGAATGTGGTATACAGAAAAAACACTAAAAATAAATTATAGAGTTGTAAAGTGATAGTAATAATCACAATAACAAGAACACTAGGGGAGATAGTTCCACTTTAATCAAAGGCTAAAGGCCTTCTGGAACAGCTATATTTTCACAAGCTTCCATAAAGTTATGAGAGATCTTTAAGGGACAAAGGAAGGGAACTCTCAAACGAATGCCTCCCTGCTGTCATTCTCTCTCCCACGGCACCTTCCAACAAGTGGAGATCTTGGCCAGATTTATTTGGCTACCCAGATGAAAATGGCAGAGGCGATTTAGGGAGGGTCTCTTAGATACCCAGCTATTTAGGTCTTTAAAGATAGTAAAAAGAAGATTATTTCAATGTATGATCATGTCAACGAGATTATTGTATACTCAGAGATGGAAAGATTCTATACTTCCTACTATGAAAGAATGATTGGTGAAGTTGACAGGCTTTGTTGGAATGAATGAATGAACTTCCCTGATTAGAGAAACGATATCATCCACATTTATCGCTAACTAGAAGCCACTTATGGACTTTTTGTGTTAAAATGAAAAAAAAAACAACCCTTGTGACTGATGAATATCAGAAGCTACTGCTTCATACCTTTTTCTTTGTTTTCTATTTTTTAAAACTTTTCTTCTTTTCTTACACTTTTCCTTTGATTTTTTCTTTTTCTTTCTCCCTGCTTACTACTTATCGGTTTGTGTTAGTTTTTATCTGCTTGTTTAAATAACAATTGTTAAAAGAACCTGGCAGCTCCCACAGCAGTGATGTCACCTGCCAGTACAATAACTGCCTACATCATCTCTTCTACTACCTTCATGGTGATATTAAACATAGCGTGGGAAAAGAACCAATCCTTGGGGCATTTCATAACAGAGCAGCCAAGAGTGTTGACTTCCCTTTAACTGTGTGTCGTGAAGGAGCAGAGCCATCATAATATAATGCCTCCAACTCCGAACCTATAAGCAGTCCAGAAGAATGCTATGTCTGACAGTATCAAAAAACGATTGCAAGGTCCAGCAAAACAAAGACAGCTGAGCTAATCCAAGTTCCACCACATGTCATCTTTGAGGGAAACCAATGCAGATTCCTTCCCATGTCCAAGCCTAAATCTAGACTGCCACAGGTCCAGATAATGTATATCTTTCACAGGTCTATGTAATTGTTGCACTACTATCTCAGCAATTTTCCTCCAAAAGGGGAAGTTGGAGATGGGGTGGTAGTTATACATTGTTTTTTTAAAAATAAATGTAATTGAATTTTGTTGGACCACAACATGTCTGGTGGGGGATAAGTAAGTAATGCAGCTTTATTCAATTTATTCATTCTGCTTTCAAGTTTTATTTTTAAGTATTATTATCTCACTCATTCAACTTATCTTTTGCAATTTTGGCTCCTGATGAAATGACAAGGCAAATTGTACACTCCCAGCACCAGAATCCAATTTGCACAAAAACATATATCCAGTGAGCCAAACATAGATACTGTATTTCTAAATCTGGCTAAAAGCTTGTTTTTGTTCATGGACTATTTAATCTTTACTGAAATCTAGCTCCATTCTCAAAGTGTATCCCATCATTTAGTTTGTGATTTATGCCACAAGAATTGAATAATGAAAAACTGACAAGTGTGTTATGTTTATTTATAATTTCTATTTCCTTCTATATTATTTTATCCACTTATATTAGACATGCAAGATATATCTTAAATATACAGTATGGCTTGTCAACTAGATCCTGTTACTTTGAGCTGCTAATTTCAATTTTTTTTGCTAAAGTGAGTTGTTGGAGATTTGTCTTTTTTAAAAAAAAACATACCAGGTGATATTCTGTCTTTGTCAATAGACTGCAGGCTTTTGACTATTTATTCATTTATTTCCTGTGAAAACATCAGTACTTAATCTATAGTACTATATATAATTCTTGTTCATTTCAGGGAAAAGTATTCATGAAGTCTTGTGAATTAGTGATGGAAGGGGAAAAAACCCCCATCAGAATATATTGCCAAGAAACTGTCTAATTATCTAGTGCAGAATTGTTTCCTGTATTTTTTAGTTCAGTCTAGTCTAGTTTGTATAATCTGAATTTAAAAGTCTAAGTGCTCCCATCATTTCCTGTTGGAGTCTGAACCACATTCTCATATATCTTACTGTCTGGAAGGTTTTTTTCCCTTTTGTCTTCTCTTTGATGTAAAACTATGATTTGCCCTTTTTGAAATTGATCTTATTAATTTTTTTATTCTATTCTGTGTTCTAATTGTTCTTTCTGTTTCTTTTACAGATGTTATCACTGCATTTATAACTATTACACATCTAAACATCATAACATCTAAATATATAGTAGTAATTCTCCTCTCTCTCTCTCTCTCTGTGCATTATAATGTCCAACATATACCTAGACAATATAAAATATACAAAATATATCATAGCACTCTCAGTTGTCAAAAGGCCTGAAGTTCACCTAATTCTTTCATTCCCCTCCCCATAATGTATCATAAATAATGAAAATTTACTTCATACAGCAGCTTTCAGAGAAAGCAATATTTTCCTGTTTTAAAATCCGTCTAATGATTATGGTTTGTTCCTTTAAATCATGGTTGTCCAAACCTTTGGCTTGTCTGAGCTGTATTGAGTGAGGAGGAATTGTCTTAAGCCCCTTATAAAATATAATATATATATATAATTAATATAGATAAATAACAGTCTTCCTTTAATTTTTTGTTTTATTTTTATTCTCTTGTGGTGCCACATTACTAACTATATTGTGCCACATACAGCCTGAGGGCTACGTATTGGACATGCCTGCTTTAAATCCTACATGTTTAGAGTTTCGATTTTTTCAGGCTATTTGCAGTTTAGTGCAAGTTAACTTTTCTTACTTGTGGTGATTATTTTATACATCTTACATCTTCCTTCAACGCATGAAGAGTTAAGGAAGGAAACAGAGAAAGAATGTATGAAAGACAATGATCCCGCTCTCATAATATGATGGGGATATGGCAGTAAAGCTGGCACCCAAATTGCTTCTGAATCTGAATGCTTAGGTTTAGGACTGAAGTCAAAATCTGATGGCAAAAACTGAAATCCAGTTGCCTTTCAGCCCACTTTGGACAGTTTTAGTTCTACCTTCACTGCCACTGAAATTAGAGTAAGGAAAAATATTTTGGTTTCAACCCAGATGGGATTAATTCTTATAAAGATAGAGATGAGTGAGCCAATTTTCTCAGTGATGTACAGGTAATCCTTGACTTACAACAGTTCATTTAGTGACTGTTCAGAGTTACAACAACACTGAAAAAAGTGGCTTCTGACCATTTTTCACAGTGATGACCATTGCAGCATCCCCATGGATACGTGGTCAAAATTCTGACGCTTAGTAACTGATTCATATTTATGACAGTTGCCATGTCCTGAGGTCCCGTGTTCCCTTTTTGTGACCTTCTGACAATGGGAAAGCCAGACTCACTTAACAACCGTGTCACTAACTTAACAACTCCAGTGATTCACTTAACAAATGTGGCAAGAAAGGTCATAAAATGGGGCAAAACGCATTTAACAAATGTCTTGCTTAGCAACAAAAAGGTTGGGCTCAATTGTGGTCGTAAGTTGAGGACTACCTGCTTCTGCTTAACTCCAGGCAGTATCTTTTAAATGGTTTCTCATACACCTGGATTGGGGTCTCTACAAGATGTGATTAAATCTGGTAGAGATTAAATGTGATTACTGTACTTCAGAAGGGCAATTGTAAAAGTGCCTCTCTATTGAGGCAAGATTTTTAGGTTTTGAAATAAGCACTTAAAATGTTATTATAAGCCATGACAGTATAAATGTTGGTTCTTCACGATCATTTGAACATTCTGTCAGGATGTAGTCTGACTCTGAATTTCATCTGATCTAAAATTATTGTCTCGGACAATAATTTAGTTGGTGATGCTGCACCATGAAAAGACAAATATGATAGCCAAAGCCAATATTAAAGGGGAATTTGTTGCATTTAAAGGTGGTGAGAACCATCAATTTATATGCTTTTAAAGAGGGAACAATTTTATGTGTTATTAAGCTATCATTTACCACCAGTTTTGATGGCTGGTTACCCCCACCCTCCTCTGATTATAGGCAGCATATCTTTTATGCAAGCTGCTAGGGATCAAGAATAGAAAAGGCGTGATCATTCTCTGGTCCATGTTTGTTTGCTTTCTGAATGTATCTGATAGCCCATTTTTTTAAAACATAGGATGTTGGGCTAGATGAGTAATTGGTGGGATCCAGAAGAAAAGAAGAAGGCAGTATTCCAGTATTTGAAGGGCTGCCACAAAGAAGAGAAAGTCAACTTACTTTCCAAAGCACCCGAAGGCAAGACAAGAAAAACATGGGTGGAAATTAATAAAGGAGAGAAGCAATTCGGAATTAAGAAGAAACTTCCTAACAGTGAGAACAATTAACCAGTGGAACAGCTTGCCTTTAGAAATTGAGGGTGTTTCATCACTGGAGGTTTTTAAGAACAGACTGGACAACCACCTATCTGGAATAGTATAGAGCAGGGATTTGGACTAGAAGACCTCCTTCCAGCTCTATTCTGATGAAAGAGAGAGGGGGGGGGAGGGAGGGAGGGAGAATTGCAGTATTTCACATGAACCACTGAGAAGTTTGAAAAGTGATGTTGATTTAATCTGTCATTATAACAAGTTTCCCAAGCAGTGACCTTTCAGATGCTTAATTCCCATTATCCCCAATCAGAAATGACCAGAAGACCAGTACCTGAGCTTAGATTTAATTTTTGATAATGTCTGACGTTCATTATTTACTAGAATTTCCTCTGAACCTTCTGGGTCTGGATATAGGCCTGCAGGGTGCCTTGGATTCTCTTGCTAAGGATTATAACTCAGGAGACCTTGTATGGTAGTTTCAGATATGAATTAATCAGGAGACTGAATCAGTAGACTGAAAAGAATGTGATTTGAAAGGATTTGGGCTGTTAATAGGCACAATGTTTCCCCCCCCCAAACAAAAAGGGCAAGAGTTTCAACCCACTACACACAAAATGGGTACAGAAAATATAAAATACTTTTCTGCAGTTTTCCCTGTGTTTTATTTGCTGGCAGTCTGATTCAGAACTTCCTTTTTATCACAGCCCACTGGGGCAGTAACTGCACATGTATATTCTTATTTGGCAAATATAGCTTTCGACTTTACTGTCTCTATACCGTGCAGAAATGTGTCAGACTAAATATGACTGGACCTGATTTTTTTTTATAAAGAAAATGTGTATGGCTCTTCCACACCACATCATTTTTACAATCCCTTCCAAAACAGTTAGAAGCTGACCTCTGATTATGCTTTTTTTGCTAGTCTTGAAACACTGAGAATTTGAAGAAAACCAAAGCCATACAGTGTACCCTCCAAATAACCAAGAGGAAAATGTAAAATATATATTTCAGTCAGTATCCTGCAACCTGGTCAACCACAGGGAATGGTATGTGAGGGGAAGTTTCTGACCACAAAAACACAATTTTTCTGCTGCATTTAAAAGCTTCTAACCAGCTACAGTGATGAAATGCGAGTATATCAGTATTACTTCAACCATATGCTTAACTCAGAGATTGTAGCTGCATGTTTCTGCAGTTACTGGAGAGAGCAAGACGCCTACTAAGCCATGTATTCAGAGCATGTGGAACAGGATGATGAAATGTTATGGATTATACACTTGTGCCTTTCTTGAGGTCAGGAGGAAGGAAGTGGGGTAAGAATTGCTACCAATGGGAAAATGGCCCATCCACAAGCTCTACAGAATTGTAGACTGTAGTGTAGTCTACAGAATACATTACAAAGGGAAAACTCCAACTTTGTTCTAATTTCAAATAAGCTAGAATAGTGCTGGAAATATGTTCACTGAACTTCCCAGACCAGCAGTTGTTTGGAGATTGGAGCCATGTCCCAATCACTGCAAAGCCCTTAGCTACAGCTCTCAGGGGTTTGCAATGAGTGTAAGTTTTATTAAGTCTACCGTAACCATCAGCTAAGTAACATTGCACTGTTTTCAGAATGTGAGTTGAGGTAGAAACAGATTGAATAGATAAAAGTCACAGAGAACATTTCAAAATTGGAGCAGAGAGGAACAAATGCCTAAGACTGAGGTCAACAAGACTATACTGAGCCATGGTGGCACAGTGATTAAAATGCAGTATTGCAGGCTAACTCTACTCACAGCCAGGAGTTCGATCCTGACCAGCTCAAAGTTGACTCAGTCTTCCATCCTTCTGAGGCCAGTAAAATGAGGACCCAGATTGTTGGGGACAATATGCTGACTCTGTAAACAGCTTAAAGAGGGCTGTAAAGTACTATGTAACAGTATATAAGTGCTATTGCTATTGCAAAGCTTGATTTTAAAGAAGGCCCAAGTAACTGAGCAATATTATTACACAATCAGAAATAAGCTCAGTGATTTCAGACTTGGTCAGAATCTATTGTATCTCCAGTGACATTATTGGGACTCTGATTTGTCTCTTCTAATAGGCAGCTGATGTTAGAATTTGTGAACTGCTTTACATTTTGTCCACTTTGCTATATATTTTAATAAGGAACCGATGAGAAAATAATGACCAGCATGGTGGATGTGGGCATAATATACTGTAACATTTGCCGGAAAACAAACTGGTGAGAATCAGTGGTGGGTTGCCCCCGGTTCACACCGGTTCTATAGAACTGGTAGTAAAACTGGTGGGAGGCTCTGCCCACCAACCCTGATGTCATCAGAATGCTTCTGCACATGTGCAGAAGCTTCTGCACATGCGCAGAAGACCGCATGCACGGCCCCATTGCAAACCGGTAGTAAAGGTAGGTAGAACCCACCCCTGGTGAGAATGCTTTCCACTACACATTCTAACTCCCTTTTGAACCTTGACTTTTTTCTAGGACTTTTGAGATTTTCTTTCCCAGTAAAGTACAAGACTCCAGCTGAATAGTTACATGTTTTAAGGATCCCTTTGGAACGTATGTGGACCATAGAGGTGTTCTGGTTAAGTAAGAGTATGCTTGGCAGTCTAGCCTTTGCAACATGCCAGCTTCCCATTTAAAGCTTTAAAGTGAAGAATGTAAAAATAAATTGAAATCAGATGCAACAGGGAATCTAGAGGCTGCTAAAGGAGGATCTGCTAGAACGTGGGTGCCTGTGGGCTCCAGGTTGGTTATACAGTACTTGTGCTAAGAAGCAAATGAGATGATTGAAAATAGTATTAGAAGAACTTAAAAAGCACAGGAACGTTTAAAAAACCCACCTCTCTTGCCAGTAAGTTATCTGCATTTTCTTAGCTGGAGTAATTCCATTCTGTGGTATGGAAATGGGCTCAGTCCCTTGCTTTTTGTAAAATGGGGAACTGACTTTGTAACTTTTGAGTTGCAAGAAAAGTGTCTGCTGAAACCCCTCTCTGCCAGATCAAACATCTGGAGAGGCCTTTTCAAAAGCCCATACCAAAATATTATCTCAGCGTTCAATAACGGAATGTGTTTTGATTTATCTTGTCTCCTTTTTCTGCCCATTCCGAGTGCAGGACAGAGGGCATTGCAGCCTTGGAAAACGACCAACAAAACAGCCGTGGATATACTGATATTCGTGAGAGCAGCCTGAGACGCTGTAGGCTGCAATCACTTATACAGCTCCCCTGGTATGTTGAGAAAGATTTTTTGGTCTTTCCCGTCAGCGTGTTTATAGCTGGAGCCTGCATTTTTGTGTGGTAAGCTCACAGAGTTGGAATCCCTCGGGATGTACAAATCTTGCCCGCCTTCATATATTATACAAGCTACACAGTGCAGCTGGGGTTGGATGTTTTTTTGGGGAGTGGCGGTGGTGTTTATTTTGTTTTATGCGAATTAATTTGTATTTCTTTTGCAAGACACTTGCTCGTAATGATGGCTAGCTGGTTGGCTGTAGTTTAGCCAGAAGTCTGTCAGCTTCTCTCCTGTGGCTCTTTTCTTGCTTTCCTTCCCTTATTTACTCCCCTTTAGTAATGAAGGAAAAAATTGCCACAAAATGGCAAAGGCATGCAATTCTAGGGAGGTTTCCTTTGAGTTGAGGATATTATCTGCATGTTGCTAATTGCTTGTGAGTCATCCTAGCTGGCCACAACTCCTACATCTGAAAAAAATAAGGTTCTAGGTATTTTCATCGTGGGTTCATCCTTTTTCTTTTTTAACAGAAGAATCTGTTATGAGGATTACTTGCACTGCAATAGACATTCCAGGTATCTCATGCAAAAGGACCCAGATTGTGGGGGGCAATAAGCTGACTTTGTATAAATATACAGAAGTATGAAGGCTATTGCTTAACG
>JANHZT010005014.1:180101-192116 GCA_032468215.1 Stegonotus admiraltiensis
AATACCTTTTAATATCTTTTTAACTTTTGTATTTCTGTTGTCTTATTTTGGCTGTGCACCGCCCTGAGTCCTTCGGGGACGGTATATAAATAAAATTATATATTCTGATTCTGATTCTTTTGATTTCTCAGTTTAGCCTACAGCCTTGGGACTTCAAATTAGCCTTCAACACAAGGGCTAACCAGAACTATCCCTATTTAGTTTCCAAGCCGAAACTAAATCTCACCTGCTAAGATTGCTTTGTTTAATGTTTTGAAGGAGGTATGTTCTTGTATTCTTTGCTAACAAGGTGTTCTTTTTATATTCTATAATGCTTAGGAAATAGTTTACTAGTTCTAATTAAAAGCAGTGTGTATGCTGACTCTGGGCAAGCTTGTGAATTAAGAATTTAAAACCCTATAATGACATTGAAAGGCTAATTTCCTCAATTGCTTGGAGTGCTGCATTTATTCGTGTCTTTTTTTCAGGGTTCCCATGTCTGAATGGCAGTAGCAGAGTTTGGATAGTGATAGAAGTAGAAAGATGTGGGGACAAATTTTTATTTGATTAAATGGTGAAAGCCAAGTTGGGGGCGGGGTGCTCTGAAATGCATGGTGTGCTACCCTGTTTCCCCGAAAATAAGACATTCCCTGATAATAAGCCCAATCGGGCTTTTGAGCATATGCGCTAAAATAAGCCTCTCCCCGAAAATATTTAAACACAGAGCTGGAAATCAGGTAAGATGGGAAGAGGAGCCCCATCTTGCTCCACGCGCCCCAAAATAATAAGACCTCCCCAAAAATAAGGCCAAGTGCTTATTTTGGGGTTCAGTAAAATATAAGGCAGGGTCTTATTTTTGGAGAAACACGGTATTACTGGTCAGTGCAAATCATATTCTTTATTCTTGTGCTGCCTGTGATTACAGGAGTCTCATCCCCAGATAGCAGAGCCCAGCCCTCTGAAGCATATTTCTAAGTTAGAGATAGGGAAGAGGAATTGTTCCACTACTATTCAGCTGAGAGAATTTGTCTGATTAATAGGGCAAACTAATTGATTGTTTACTCAGCATGTTGGTTTGTTTAGTAGTTAACATAAGGAACATAGTTAAAAGCATACGAATCTGATCAAAGTTTGGGTTTCTTATCTGTAATTGGTCACCTTGAAATTTAAAACAATGGTAGTAAATGAAAAACACCAGAGTTCAAAGTGACCAATAACAAAGCATTAAATCTAACATCCTCAAACAAAATTGGTTTGGTTCAAATGTCTTGGCCTAATTTTGTTTTGTGACTTGGTAAGTGGCCAGTATTTACAGTCCTTTTGATTTACCTGGGAGCAAATTTTGTAGAAATAAAATTAGCATTGAGGTCAGTTTGCACATGATTACTTCTATGTGCTAGCCTCAACATAATATTAAAAAAAGCAACAAAAATGCTTCCTGTTAACAGATTAATGTAATGTGTAAAGCTTTTTTGGAATAAAGAAGGAAAAAAACTTCAAAGTTTAGCTCTATCTCTTCTTATCGGCCGTATGTTGAAAAATAAGTTCTCAATTTTTGGCAGACAATTTGCTCTAATCACGTTGGTCTCTACACTTCAGTGAAACTTATCAAAATAATTATATGCCTATAATTACAATGACATTAAGTTTTTTCCTTTCTCTCTATGACTGCTGGGGGACTGGCAGAGTTGGGACAAAAATTGCATAATTTAAGGGGGAATGATGCTACCTTTTTATTTTATAGTTTTTCCTTGGTATATCTGTGGTTAAATTCTGTGACATGTTACAGTATAAATGGCAATTATGGGAATAGTCTGCTATTTTTATTGCCTCTTTATTTAAAAGAGGATATACAATTTATGATTATTAAATATACTAAATACAGAGAGAACCAATTTGGTGGAGACTAAAAGCCAGGACACCGTGACTTGAATTCCTGTCTTAAGGCAGAAGCCAGTTGGGTGAGTTTGGGCCAGTCACTTTCAGTCCTAAACTGGAAAGTCAGGGGAAAAAAAACCCGCACAAGGGTCAGTCAAAATATAGATTGCACCCATAACTTTCAAAAAAGAGGCTTTGATCCTACAACAGATTGTTTGGCTAACAAGATTTATTGAAAAACTGACACCAAGGAACCATATATTATCCACAATGTGGTCTTTAGTGTCCAGGAATAGAATTAGTAGTATTGCAAAATGTAACATGCCCTAAATTGTCCCTTGTTTTGAAACACCCTGTTTCATGTGCGAACAAATTGCAGGAGATGTTTAAGAAGGTGGTTTCAAAGTATATTTACGTAGGATACAATTTCCACTGCTCGTTATCTCTTCTTGAAGCAGGTAAATCCTTTGGGCAACATATTCTACTATAATACATTTTAATAAGTATCATTTTATGAAACTGGTCAGGTACAAATCAGAGTTGCAGAAAACAGGTTCTTGTTCTGGTGCAGCTGCAATCTGATTTCTAACGCTTTCTTGAAAATAAGCTATAGTGCTGAGAGTTGTAAAGGAGACCAAGCGTTCATAGACTATAACTTTACACAAATACCAAATTTTCAGTACTGCATAACACGGGGCTGAAATTCGATCCATGACCCCGAATGTTTTGTAGTGCCAGATCCCTGGGATAGGATTGCATCCTTAAAATTGCTTCTTGTACATGTAGTTCTCTACTTATGACCATAATTGAGGTCAGAATTACCGTGGCAAGTCATGGCAGTTATTAAGTGGGTCATCATGTGGCACGCCTGACTTTACTGTCGTCTTTGTGGATTAAGTGAACACAGTAGCCGTTAAATGAATCTGTTTTCTTCAATAGGCATTTTTTATGGAGATAAGTGCAAAAAAAAAATGTTGAAAATTGCAGTCCTCTGACCATAGGATACTTCAAATGGCCATGAATGTGAGAGCTGGTTACCAAATGTCTAAAATGTGATTATGTGACTGTGTGTGTGTGTGTGTGCATCCATTGGAACTCTGGAACTGGGTTGCAAGTAGTTCTGGGGAAGGTCTGTTGTGACTTCAAACAGTTGCTAAGTGAGGAATAAATTACCAGTAAATTGTTTAGGTTGCACCCTGGTTTAACTCACGAGGACACCATTTGAGTTACCCGTAAACACCCTTTTTGCTCACATCATTATCATAAACTCTAGAACAGTGTTTCTCAACCTTGAACCCTTGAAGATGGGTGGACTTCAACTCCCAGAATTTCTCAGCCAGCTGGTTTGGGAATTCTGGGACTTGAAGTCCATCCATCTTCAAAGAAGTCAAGGTTGGGAAACACTGCTCTAGAAACCTCTTAACATCTTTGACATTAGTTTTATTTATTCCATTATCCCTCTTGATTACCCCTTTGTCAAAAAAGTGTATATTTTATTTTGTTAGCAGCATCTCTCTTGAATATGGGCAACTCCAGGAAATGTACCCGTCAAACTTTGCTTAAAAACATTCTTTCTCAACCTGCCATTTGTTAAGGCAGAATCTCATACAAGATGACGACGCTGCCTTTGCTAACTTCAAATTAGCTTGCATATTTGCCATATCTCAATATTACATTGCGTAGAGTTTTCTAACTATAGCCACAGCTGCTTTTGTGTTTTCGAAGCTCCTCTGAAAATAACTAGAGAGTGTGACATCTTGTGGAGCTGTTCCTAGAAGGCTCCCCGTTTTTAAAAAAAAAACAAAACCCTGATATTTTACAAATTCTCGAGAAAGATCAAACGTCGCACAGATCCTTTCCTTTCCAGCCAGGGCAACTGCAGCTTCATTTTCGGTTCAAAACATAACTTGTGTGCCATCTGCCTTATGTTTTTGAACACTGGGCCCCTTCAGCTATTGCGGTTCTGGCCGAGGCACAGCATGGCTTCTGTTTTATTGGGTAAGGATAAATATCCATTACTGGGTTTTTTTGTGCTTTGTAGTGTCCTAACTTTACCAGTCTGTTCCTGCTAGTGTCATCTTCTGTCCCTGCAGCTGCTAAAGACTACAGTGCCTTTTACACAGAAAACAAGGAGGCCTTTATGCACAATATGTTGCCGATATAAACAGTTTTACATTTATTGAAGTAAAATGAAGGCCAGGCCAGGCCAGTCTTGGAAACCCTGCAATTGGAGAGGAAGTATTCTGCACGAACAATAGAGTGGATCGTATTTTATTTCCTTTATTTTAATGGGGTCCAGCAGCATACAGGTAGCCCTTGTCTTAACATCCATTCACTTAGCGGCTGTTCGAAATTACAACAGTACGTGAAACCGAGACTCACACTTCACAACTGTCACAGCCATCCCTACAGTCACGTGATCAAAACCTGGGTGTTTTGACAGCCAGCGTGTGTTTAAGAAGGTTGCAGAATCCCGGGGTCATGTGATCACTGTTTGGGGTTTTTGTTTTGTTTGTTTTTTGTTTTGTTTTTTGGACTTTCCTGGCCACCTTCTAACTGGCAGAGTCAGCGAAGGAAGGCAGGTTCTTTTAACAACTGTGTGATTCATTTAACAACAGCAGCAATTGGCTGCATCATGCCCCCAAAAAAGTCATACAGCCGAGGGTGACTTGCTTAACAACGAAGTTGCGGAAATTCATAAGTCCCAATTGTGGTTGTAAATTGAGGACTAGACTACCTGTATATTTTATTTTTCCCATTTCTCTGCTGCCCATCTCCCTCAAAGAGAGGGAACTGTATTTACAGAAAAATCTCTCTCTCAAGAAACATCAAAGGCAGAGAAATTACTATTGCATTGTAAGCTGCTTAGTATGCAGATGTTGAAATAAAAACAAAAGGTAACTTAAGCCAAATAAAAACGTTTCAGGCTTGTAGTCACATGTTAGGATAAAGTTTAGGTTTATGGGTGTTAGTTGAATCCTCCCCTCTTATCTGATTGTTTTCAGTTTTAGATTAGCTACAGTTTACAAATACCGAGTATTGTTTGGTAACATGTACAGGATGGTACTGAGTATTGTTTAGTAACATGTACACAATGGTTGTACTTGATGGTTTTAATTTTGACTACAGTGTTACCTTCCCTTCTTTTTGTTTCCTAATCTTAATTATGCTCTACAGGTGACAAATGTTAATGATTGCTTTAGTTCTACTTTTTAATTCAAGCCCTTTTTTAAATTTGAATTGGCAATTAAATTTCAAAACATTATAGAAATTTATCTTCCACTGTGATTAATTACTTCTAAAACTCAGTAGCAAAACTGAAACTCCATGATTTTTGTTTTTCATAGATGTGTTTAACAGATTTGTATAGCAATTATTTTATATAGTTTATGAATTAAGACAGAGAATCGGCTAGAATGTATGTTTCATACAGGAAATAGTTTTCCATTCTGCACTGAATGTATTTGGGTTCATCATGGAAATAAATGTTTAAATCTCATCAGTGTTTTTATATTTTCAATGAGACTAATTTAGGTATGCTGGGCATGTCATCCTAAACCGACATAGTTATCTTCTTGGCTACTATTCCAAGTACTTTAAAATGTGTATGTTTTCTGCTGAACTAGATTCTAAAATCATATATCAAGTTAGTAGTTCAGTAACAATATTTTTCAGTATTAGACATATCCTGAAATGAAATAGTCATAGCAATTGCACTTAGATGTATATACCGCTTCACAGTGCTTTACAGCCCTCTCTAAGCAGTTTACAGTCAGCCTATTGTCCCCAACTATCTGGGGTCCTCATTTGACCGACCTCGGGAGGAATGGAAGGCTGAGTCAACCTTGAGCCAGTTAGTATCAAACTCGGGCTGTGGGCAGAGTTAACCTGTAATACCACATTCTAACCACTGCACCACCACGGCTCCTAAATGGATTTATCTTATCCAGATTTAGTTTGGGAACATCCATAATTAGAGGCAGCAACTGAAATAAAATGTTTAAGCTCTTCACAAATGGTATTATTGTGGTATAAGGCTAGATGGGAAGAAAAGCCAGTATTTTTACATTAATATTACTGTAAGATTATAATACTACAGTAGTTTGAAGAAAATTATGCTGCTGTGGATAATGTTTAATTAATTATAAATGATTGTAGTTAATAATGAAACTCTCCAACTTTAATAATTATTTTTTTCTGTAATATGAAAATTGTCCCCGGTTGGCTTAATGAACATAATGATTAGGTTTGCAGAATATCCTGAAATGGAATCTAGCTGACCAAATATTAATCTTAAGAGTGCTGCGTGAGCTCACTCTGTGCGGTTTGTTGATGATGCAGTCTGTTCACATGTAGGAAATGTAATTTGAATGGTTTTCTAGCTAAAAATCTTTGGTCTTAAACTTTGGTAGAGGCTGCTGGCATGCCATTCTTTTGATGAGAAAGGAGCAATTTTGCTGGGCAATCTGATTTGCTCAGTAAACCAAACAATACTTATTTACAATTATACAGAATTCGCTTCTGACAAATTACAGGTACGTTTATTACAGAGATTTTCAGAACCCATAAAATGCTGCTCTGAATTCCATCCTCTGGAAGTAACTTATGACCGTTTTTCACACGCCGGTTGCGGCATTCCCATGGTCACATGATCAAAACTCAGGCACTTAGCAACTGACTCATATTTATGACACTTGCAGTGTCCTTTTGCGACCTCCTGACAAGCAGAGTCAATGGGAAAGCCAGGTTCACTTAACAACCCTGTTATTAAATTGACAGCTTCAGTGATTCACTTAACAAACGTGGCAAGAAAGGTCACAATATTCACTTAACAAATGTCTCACTTAACAACAAAAACGTTGGGCTCAATTGTGGTGGTAAGTTGAAGACTACCTGTGTATAGCTGGAAACTTACTTGTGTAACAAACATGCTTTTGAAGTGTTTGCTGCGTTAGCCAAGAGTTCTTGCTTTCTGCCATGGTGAAACCCAATCTTATAATTTGAATGGCATATAAACATGATAACATACACCTATGTATAAATATTAAGAGTGAAGTATTAAATCCTCTGTCAAAACCAAAGCCAGATTTTGCTAAATCGCAAAATCAACGTCCTGTGATGATAAGACCATGATGGTGAACCTATGGCACCCATGCCAGAGGTGGCCCATGGAACCCTCTTTGCTGGCACGTGTGCTGTCACCCCAGGTCAGATCTCCGTGGAGTCCCTGCAAAGAGAAGCTCATGCCTCCCACCGGCCAGCTGGTCTTCGGGTCTCTGCTGCACATGCGCGCACGTCTGCGCACGCATGCACGTGTGCATGCGTGTATTCGCATCCTTCAGTTTGGGGATGCACACGCAGTTTGGGCACTCGGTTTCTAAAAGGTTTGCCATCACTGTGATAAGAGTTCTCAAACGTTCCATTCAGATTGCGCTCAGTTTCGCTTAAATAATTGGCTTAGATTTAACACACGGCGAACTTAAAACCTGAAAATGCCGATGTATCATTACGACCCATTTATGTACCAAGAATCCTTTTCATTTTGTTTTTCCCTTTTAAGAATGTGAAATTGTCTGCTGAAGTAGAACCGTTCATTCCTCAGAAGAAGGCCCCCGATTCACTATTGATGCCCATGGCCCTGCCCAACGATGGTGGAAACATCAATGGTGTTGAGGCAACTCCGATTCCCAGCTACCTGATTACTTGCTACCCGTTTGTTCAAGAAAACCAATCCAACAGGTAATTAAATCTATATGTCAGAAAACCAGTATGAGTCTTTTGTTTTGTTTTGCTCTGCTCTGCTCTGCTCTGCTCTGCTCTGCTCTGCTCTGCTCTGCTGCTTTAGAGTATATCTCTGTTTGGACCAGGATAATCTATTTTGCTTTGCTTTCTGAAATGTTGGGAAAAATCTAAAAACGAAGGGTGGTGTTTTTCTTGTTTGGACATGCGTTGAACTCATTGTGGCTTCCTTCTGAGTGAACTTGTAGTGCAGAGGTCTTCAAGCTTGGCAGCTTTAAGACTTGTGGACTTCAACTCCCAGAATTCTCCAGCCAGGCCTGACCCCTTTTGTAGAGCATTGAGTGGCATGACTGTTAATCCATGAAGTTAGGGAACAAATTATTTTGAGAGAGTCTTAAAACCCTTTTGTTTTCATCATAAATAGCATAAAGGAGAGCAGAGGGGGAGCCCTGGAAGGCTTTCATGATACTGAGCCTACACTCTTAACAATCAAGGTTATAATATTGGCTCTACCTTTATTTCTGGATTTTATTAGAATTTTTAGTACATTGAAAGTAGACAAAATTAAAAGATTTAGAAAAAATATATAGAGAAAATGGAAGGGATGCAGTGGCTCAGTGGCTAAGACACTGAGCTTGTCGACCGGAAGGTCAGTTCAGCGGTTTGAATCCCTAATGCCGCGTAATGGGGGTGAGCTCCCGTGACTTGTCCCAGCTTCTGCCAACCTAGCAGTTTGAAGTATGTAAAAAATGCAAGTAGAAAAATAGGGACCACCTTTGGTGGGAAGGGAACAGCGTTCCGTGTGCCTTTGGCGTTGAGTCATGCCGGCCACATGACCACGGAAACGTCTTTGGACTGTGCTGGCGCTTCGGCTTTGAAACGGAGATGAGCACCATCCCCTAGAGTTGGGAACGACTAGCACATATGTGCGAGGGGAACCTTTATCTTTACTTATAGAGAAAATGAGAAGATATAGGAAAATCGGGAAATCTGTAAGTCTTAAAGTTGCCATGATTGGACACCCTTTCTTTAAACTGATTTTGAAGAAATAACTGTAGATCTAACTGGATTTTTTCCCCCCCATTTATTTCAGACAACTTCCACTGTACAATAATGACATCAGGTGGCAGCAGCCTAACACAAACCCTCCTGGGCCGTATCTGGCTTATCCCATTATATCTACTCAGCCACCAGTTTCCACCGAGTATACCTACTATCAACTGATGCCAGCACCTTGTACGCAGGTCATGGGATTCTATCATCCCTTCCCAACAGCTTACCCTGCCCCCTTTCAGCCTGCAAGTGCCATAAACACAGTTACATCACAATGCACAGATCGTCCAGCCCAACCAAGCCAGGCCTTTCCGTTATGTAGCCCCAGGAGCAGAAGTACCAGCAGAGGATCGATGGTGCAAAAAGTAAGCTCGTTTTGTACATTTCCTTTGGCGGCAGGAAGTTTGTGTCTTCAGATTTGCAAGATTTTATTCGGGTAGCCTTACTGTAAAGTAGAATTCATCGACTCCTACTTTCTGTCTGGTTTACCTGGGAGAGCTGACAGCTTAGACATACACTTTTTCAGTCACAAAATTTGCACGTTTATTCCACAAGGACCTGAATATGGAGCTTACAACGGCCATAAGCTCTCAATGATACCTAACGTATATCCAGAATGTATTAAAGTCAGTTTAAGTGTTTTCTGCCGCCCTCATATTTTCCTCAGCCATTCCAGATTGTTTTCCACTTGTTAATCTCCATCTGTCAAGGCAGAGATCACAAGGGATTAACGTAATTTACAGGTCACTTACTAAAGCCCTGTCACCAGGTGTCATTTTGCTAAACAGTCTGCCCTTGGATTTCAGCGGTGAGCTCACGTGCTGTCATGGCTAAACACGAGAAGTGCCATTGTGTCTACATATTAAGTTACCAATGCTCGTGGGAGTCTAAAACCTGAAAGAGTTCTTGTTTGTTTGTTTGCCAAATTTGTCTACCGCCTATCTTGCCAAAAGTGCTCTAGGTGGCTTACAGACTTGAGTGGAATGTGCCATAAAACATTAAAACAATAAGTAAGGACCTTAAATTTAAAATTCAATGAAAACTAAACAGGATGGAGAGAGAGGTAGGGAGCCAAAGGTAGGTGGGTGGGGGTTGGGTGGGGGTTATCTACTCTGTTAGCCACCTGCAAAGTGCTACATTTCCATTGGGACCCCAGGCGAGTTGGCAGACCTAAAGAGTCGGAAGACCTAAAGAACGGGAGCAGATAGACTAACATTCCATAAACTAGTTCAGAAGTAACAAGGTAAATGACCACATGCCCACACACATCCTAAGTCATGTCAATTAGCTTCATCTGTTTGTTTTCATCTTTCAATCAGCAGCAGCCGTCGCAACCCCACATAAAGAGCAAAAGGCCTCCAGTGAAAAATGTTGCTATCCAGAAGGAAACGAACTCTTCTGGCCCAGAGAACAGACCCAAAATTGTCCTGTTGGTGGATGCTTGTCAGCAAACAGGTATACCTGTTTAATTTTGTATAATATAGCAGATCTTTTTTCCCCTCGTTCTTGTGCAATTTGAAACCTCATTTTTAAAAAAGAAAAGCTTGATTTGACGATTAGATCATCCTTCTACATCGGAACTATGGACAGTGGTTTCAGTCAAATCATGATACTTCAAAACTGTTGTTTTTACTTACATTTTAATTTGATAAAACTTCTATGCTGCCCAACTTGCCATCCAAAGCGACTTAGCGTCTTACTGTTATTAAGCTGCTTATCAAGGGGACTGCTTTAGTCTTCATTCAGCCTTACTGATCCTTACATAGCAACGCACACAGAAGAAAGGTACTATTTTTTTACGTGTATTCTTTAATGTTTGGAATCCACCATTGGTATGCTGAGCATAAAACAGAAGTCACTTGATTCTTCAAGTAAGAGGAGAAATCATTAAAAAGAATAGCAATGAAATGTGATCAATGAACCAAGACAATAATGGAGACTGAAGAATGTCTGTGATGCCTAACGATAAGTAGATTTCATTCTTCTCCAAACCAGTGGCCTTTCTCTAATTTAGAAGCTTTGCCCTGGTGGCCACCAACACATTCCTTTCTCAAGAAGGAAGTTGCCCATTAAAACCAGCAGTGTCCACCCTTGGGACGTTTAAGACTTGTGGACTTCAACTCCCAGAATTCCCCAGAACCAGGGATGTCCAACTTGGGAAGTTGAGTGGCTGGGGAATTCTGGAAGTTGAAGTTCCACAAGTCTTAAAGTTCCCACAGTTGGACACCCTCGCGTTAAACCCTTGTCAATTCTGGAGACTCTTCTTTGTCTTGCAGACTTCCCTTCAGAGATTGCCAGCAAGTCCCTGTCCGAGAGCGTGAGTGGTCTGCACTGGAAGCCGAGGGGCAGGCGACGGCGAACCTCCCACCCTGCCGAGTCCTCGAGCGAGCAGGGGGCCAGCGAAGCCGATATCGATAGCGACAGCGGCTATTGCAGTCCCAAGCACAGCAACCAAGCAGGGGCAACCATACCCAGAAGTGCTGAATCGGCCGGAACAAATGTAGGTAGACATCTAAAAATTTCAAGAGTAGAAAGCGACATTAAACAAGCACGTGTAAAATAACCTCTACAACTTTTTTTTTTTAAAATTCATTTTCAGATCAAAGAATCATCCGTACACCCAGGTAAAGTTTCTTGCTGTGCAAGTTTTTGCACCATTGCTCTGTGTGTGTCTGTGTCTACATGTGATGGATACACTTTGTTGCTTTTAACTGATTATGCCTTGATGCCTTTAACGGATTAAATTCCCCACCCTTAATCTTTTTCTACATTGCAATGTTTAAATACTGTGGGTTCCTTTCTGAATGTGTCCAGCTTTTTCTCCTCAAAATATAGTGTCAAGATAGCACTTCTTTTAAAAAAACACTTAGTAATTAACATTTTAGTAATTCCTGGTAATCTGCCTCCTTTTCCAGCCCCCTCCCTCATTCCCGGTTTGGCTACAATTTCCATGACTGCATTGATTAGTTCTTAAGGATTGCAAATATGTTGAGAGCCTCCTTGTTACCCCTATGCTAAAAATTAAAACATAAAAATAGAAATCTGTTCAGTTAGAAATAAAATATATCATATATGAAAAAAAAGCAAATGAGAATGGTAGCTATACTGTATATTTCAAGATTGCTCACTCTCTTTAAAGGAGACATTGCAGACAGACTGCTCTGTATATAATTTTTATGACGTAACCATGCAAAAGGTGGCTCAGTGGCTAAGATGCTGAGCTTGTCGATTGAAAGGTCAGCAGTTCAGTGGTTCGAATCCTTAGTGCCGTGTAATGGGGTGAGCTCCTGTTCCTTGTCCCAGCTTCTGCCAACCTAGCAGTTCGAAAGCAGGTAAAAAAAAAATGCAAGTAGAAAAATAGGGACC
>JANHZT010005014.1:235606-250879 GCA_032468215.1 Stegonotus admiraltiensis
CTTTTATGGTATACTTTTATCCCTTCAGGAATTCTGTCTACTCTTTGTTCTTTCATCTGTTTTGTCCATTAATTGCACGTGACTTAATGCAGGTGGTAACATTTTTATAGTATCTGCCTGCACAAATTTCCTATACAAAGTACCCTGAAAACCAAGAGCTCAGCGATTAAAAGTTGTAGGAAACAAAGAGTTACAAAATATTTGTGGACTGAAATGTTACATTGGATTTGACATTTTTTTTACCAAAGCCTTATATGCAGAGGTGGTATTCAGCAGGTTCTGACCAGTTCTGAAGATTTTACAGTATCCTTCCCCTTCCATGCCCACCAAGCCATGCCCACAGAACCAGTAGTAAAAATTTTTGAATCCCACCACTGCGTATATGGTGAATTAATTGAGCGTAGAATTTTAAAATAGCTATTTTTCCCAGGTGGCCCAAGAAACAAGCTGGGAACAATGTCGCTGGATTTTGACAGTGCAGCTTTACAGATGCAACATGAAGAGGACGAATATGACCAAGAGGATTATGCTAGGGAGCAAGAGGTAAGAACTACCTGTTGGCAAAACTTGTCGGAAGTGTTAGCAATCCTGCCTGCTTTCAAATCTTTGCCTGCTATAATTTCACTTGGATTCAGTTTAGAGAAGTTAGACATCACTTATTTCTGGAAGCTTTCACCAGCTACTTTTTCATTAAAGCTAATGCTGTATTGGAAAGATAACATTTCTGTGACATCATAATCTGCTTGAATTTACTCTTCGGTTTCTCCTGATGTCAGCCTTATTGGAGCTGCTCCTTTAAAATCTGAATAAAAATCCCTTGCTCATTTCTTCTGACTAAAGCTTCTGTACATCTCCAGGTTATCTGCTGTTGCAACAAACTGAATTATGCCTCTTGTCTGGAGTAATTAGTAATGTGGGTAGCATGGAGATGTGTATGGTGTTTTATGCAGTAGTTCAATATGAGTATCTTATAAGTTTTAATTTTATTCTCTGAAGGCTAGGGCAGGTGGGGAAATGTCTCTTGTTAAGCATTTTGCTGCATCTCAGGGATTCCTCTTAGAATTTTATATTTTTGGTACAGGACATTAGAAAGATTAATACATCACAGAAAGGACTGAAGATACATTTGTTTTATTTTAGCAAAGCTGTTTGAAATAGATTTGGTCCCAGAGAATTATGGAGTGGTATAATAGCTGACGGAATTGTTATAAAGTTGATTTCTTTCCCTTCTTACTTCATTATAATTAGCGTATAAATAAAAGTAAAGGCTAATACAGATAGGGCAGGACTTTAGATATTTCCCTCATTGTGCTGAGTTTAATTGTGTTAGTGTGAAATAAGGTTTATTTGAAAGTAATTAGAAAAGTCAGTGATTTTCCTGCTAATTTTGGTGCCAGGAGTTATCCAGGTTTTGATAACAGAGGAACTTTAAAGTTTATTACTCTAGTTTGTCCTCATCTTATTTCTAGGCTGCTTCTTTTCCCCCAGTTAATAAACACGTTAAAGGCTCCATGGGAAAGGAATGTGGTAGATTATGATCTGATAACTGCTTATATTATTATATACAGTTTTCTAGTAATGTTGTGAGAAAAAGAAAATGTACTGCACAGATGTATTAGTTGAAATCCATTCTATGTACCAAAATCTCACAGAAGGTTTAGAAGAACAGGTATATTCTATTCAGGACTCTTTGCACCAAGTAAGTTCAGAAGTTTTTTTGAAAATGTATTTAATTTGCTCAAAATAAACTGAATAGCAAATAGCTGAAATGGAGGGAACTGCGGTGGGAATATAGTATAAGATGGTCCATGACTTACGACCACAATTGGGCCCAAATTTTCTGTTGCTAAGCAAGCCAGTTGTTAGGTGAGTTTTGTCCCGTTTTGTGCCCTTTCTTGCCACGGTTGTTAAATGAATCACTGCAGTTGTTAAGTTACTAACATGGTTGTTAAGTGAATCCGGCTTCCCCATTTGCTTTGCTTGTCAGAAGGTCACAAAAGGAGATTGCATGACTCCGGGACAGTGCAACCGTCATAAATATGAGTCAGTTGCCAAAGGGGCTGAATTTTGATCACATGACCAGGAAGATGCTACGATGGCCATGTGAAAAATGGCCATAAGTCACTTTTTTCAGTGCCGTTGTAACTTTGAACGGTCACTAAACGAATTGCAGGTCAAGGACATTATACATGAACAATCTGTTGCCTTTCCTCCCAAAAGACTAATCCTGCACAGATTTGGTACTATTTCCATTCTACCTTCTGCTTAAAAAGTGTAAGTTGAATATTAGCATCTACTCCAAATTTGAGAGAAGGACCGTCTCTCACACCAATACCATGTTTTTAATACGTGCCACGATATTACTCACAAACTGAACGGCTTGTTTGTTCGAAGTTTATCTGCAGCCAAAGACCAGTGATTAAAAATACACTGAAGTGCATTAATTGCAGTTTTCTCATAATGCCTGAGCGAAAATGTATTTGGACGTGTGAGACAGATAGCTGCTATGTGGTTGAGAAGGGGGATCAGCACCACTGGGGAAGGGAAAGCTCCCACGAAAGAATTAAGATTGGCTCACCCTAGTCTTCGTGATTGTTTCTGAGAATGAAATAGTTAATCAGCGGTACTTTAATTGCATATCCTGGCTCATAGCAATAACACAATAACATAGCAATAATCCGAAGACTTCTCCGTGGTCATGTGGCCGGCATGACTAAATGCCAAAGGTGAATGGAACGCTGTTACCTTCCCACCAAAGGTGGTCCTTATTTTTCTACTTGCATTTTTTACCTGCTTTCGAACTGCTAGGTTGGCAGAAGCTGGGACAAGTAATGGGAGCTCACCCCATTATCGGCAATTTCAGCATCTTAGCCACTGAGCCACCATGTCCCTTATAATCTCCTTTTTTTACCTTATCTATTTGTGCACTCTAAGAAACATTTGTGACAGAACAGCCAAATAGCAATCATTAGACTGACTTCGTAGCTACATCGTCAAGGTAGTTCTTTTAATGCAAAGTCCTCTGGTATTAAAGTCTAGACTCTAGAGAATAGGCAAGATGTGTTTTAGTACGAGATATTTGTCCCTTATTCCCATATTTGTGTTTTCCTTTCAGCTACAACAGCTATTGACAGACCTTCCTCATGACATGCTAGAAGACAGCGGAGATCAGCTTTCTGACTACAGTGCACCTGAAGAACATGAGCAGTAAGAAACTTGTGACTTCACCCACATACACACACACACACACACACACTCACACACACACACCCTTCGTCCTCTGAAAAATGTTGTAATTACAAAATTGCATTCAAATGGCATGTACACATTATCTTCTGAAATCTATCAGGAAAAATGTTGTGTGTATGTGTGTGTGTGACACGACAATAAGACTATACAAATGAATGGGTTTCTAAACCTCCCTTTTTTCTGTATAGAGTGCATGAACCCTGGGATCAGGATGCCGCCAAATGGAATGATCGCCCAGTTGCAACAAACCCACCAAGTGTGAGTTTTATTTGAATTGCTTTTGTACAAACTTAAAGGATCTCCTGGCTCATCCAAAATGAATATTAAAATATTGTTCTGTCTGAAGCTGAATATGGTGCTTTATCACCTATCTGTGTGTCTCTGTCTCTCTGTCTCTGTCTCTCTCTCTCTCTCTCTGTCTCTTCTCTCTCTCTCTGTCTCTCTCTCTATATATATATATGTGTGTGTGTGTCTGTCTGTCTGTCTGTCTGTCTGTCTGTCTATCTATCTAGTTTGCCATCAGTCATCTAACATTTATCTATATATCTATCTGTCTCTATCTCTCTATATCTATCATCTATCAATATCTATCTATCTTCTGCCCTTTCTATCTATCTATGTATCTATCTATCTATCCATATCTCTTCTGCCCTTTCCTGTTTGTCTGTATGTAACCTTTAACAGGGTGAAATGGTGCATTATAGGGCAACAAATTTTGAACCAAGGTACCACAAATGGGCTAACTTACAGAATGCGTCCGAAATCCAGGACCCATGACTCACATAGAATTGAAATTTGGTAATTTTGTAAAATACTTCCTGCGCTATATAGCCCAGCACTGGCTATTCTCAAGGAAGACGCATCTCTGAATACAGCCCCAACTTTTGCAGTAAAAGCAGTATATTAGAATTAGTTCCTATTCCTTAACCTCAATGTGTTCCCTCTTTTATTCACACAACTAATATGTTAATACTAGTCACGTTTTCTAACTGAGATAGTGTTCCCTAGTAATCACTAAAAGTGTTTATTCTCAGGATTATGGGCACGACCAGAATGTGTTTGTCAACCGCTTTGTGTATGACCAAGGTCACACCCCAAGTGAAATGCGTGCGAGTGATTGGCCTGTCCATCATAACGAGGCTGAAGATAAAAGCATGTTTGAGATCTCTGGCAGGGCCAGTGAAAACGGATCCGAAGATGTCTATCTTGGAGATGATTTCAAAGCCCCCAGCCATTACCCACAAAACGGGGTGTACGCCTTGCCGCCCAATTTTCGAGCCTTCACAAATGGCCACCAGCAAGACTTCAGTAACCAGCATGGCATTGTAACAAACTTTGTTGATTCTCCGCAGGAACCCTTGAAGGTAGGTCTGTGGATGCTCTTTCATTATTTGGCTGTGTCCCGGTTTTCATAATTGTAGCAATTAGCATTCCGGAATTAAATTAAAATGGAATTATAACTTCTGCGTTGTTCATTCATGACTTTTGAATACAAAATTAGAGCTTGTTTGAGAAAGAACCCATCCTGATGTAGCTTGGGTAGGGCTTGAGACCCTGGTTTGTTGTTCCTGTTGATACTTCACCTGTTAATTACCAGGTTGTTCACCTCAGATTTTTTTTCTTTTATTTTTAAAAAAAAGTAATTTTAAAAATAGGAAACTGACATGCTGCAGCTTCTGGCATCATGCTTATCTCCAAGAATGATTGTAGGCCCCAGTGGGCTTCATAAACTTTCTTAAATAAAAATCTCTGATTTTAGTAGCTTGTCTTGCTACGCAGAAAAACATTTTCATTTTCTGCAGAATGATTAATGAGCCGCTCGGGCGTCCTATTTGAACTCCGCTATACTTCTATCTATCTGTTTTTACTACGGGCATTGTGGAGAAAAAAATAGGTGGTCACTAGGAAATGATACTGACAGAATCATTTGACACAAGATAGGTGGCAGATGAATTTCATAATAAATAAATGGCACATAATCTATCAGCTCTTTATAATTAAAACTAAACAAGTACATAGCACTTATAAATTGTGTTGTTAAAGTTGCAGTATGGTGGTTCAGAAACCAACAGCCAGTCTTTGGAGCCTTACAAAGTTGTGTATAAACCCTACCAGAAGAATGTTCAAAAAGCAGCCCCTATTTCATCAGAGGCAGAAGCATTTGAAGAAATGCAACAAGAATTTCTGGGTACTGGTGAAAGTATGTATGTGCTTTTTATTATATGTGTTGATGCTAGTTGAATCCTAGTTTTTTGTTGAATCAGGTAATTGATAAGAAGGTTTTTTTTTATCTCTTGTGAGTCTGGTAAAAAGGCTTTTCATGAGAAAGAACCTGGCAGCCTGTTTTTCCAAGCACCAAATTGCCAACAACTTTATAATGCTTTGAGTCTCTAACCTGGAATAAATAACTGAATTTCTCACTTTTCTGCTACCTAAGTAAACCACAGTGTGTACCCTGTTTCTCCCAAAATAAGCCATCCCCTGATAATAAGCCCAATCGGGCTTTTGAGCGCCTGGCAATAAGGCCAAGTACTTATTTCAGGGTTCAAAAAAATATAAGACAGGATCTTATTTTTGGGGAAACATGTTAATTTAAAAGAAGTACTGTATTTTTTTGACTATAAGACGCACCGGAATATAAGGCGCAACTAGATTTAGAGGAGGAAAACGAAAAAAAAAATTTTTTTGTCTCTGCATCCCGTTTTTGCCAAAAACGGACCCGTTTTTGGCCTGCAAAGTGCTTCTGGGGGCCAGGGAGGGTGAAAACGGGACACATGGAGGGTTCGGGAGGCCAAAAACGGGCCCGTATTCAGTCTATAAGCCGCACAGACATTTCCACCCACTTTTTTTGGGGGGGGAGGGGGGAAGTGCGTCATAGTCCAAAAAATACGGTATCTTGCAAAGTTTGTCCAACAAGACTTACGTACTTCTGTCAAGAAGAAATTCTTGCCCTTGGGTGATTTTATTGAATGGTGCATTTGGTTGAGAACACCCCGTATATTGTATGCCTGACGTGCGGGAAACTTAATGTGAGTTGCAGGTTCTTCAGACAACATGCAGATTCTTCAGCTGCAGGTTCTGAATAAAGCAAAAGAAAGAACTTTAGGAGAACTTAATAACCAACTGGAAGAAAGAGCGCAGCAGATTAGGTACCTGTCCCATCAGCTGGCAATTATGAAAGGTAAATATGTCCAAAAGATGAGCCTGCAGAAGTATACCTGGGCCATGCCAATTTCTGTTATGTGATGTATTAACAGAATAACAGTTGGAAGGGACCTTGGAGGTTTCTAGTCCATCCCCCTGCTCAAGCAGGAGAGCCTAATTCAGAACAGATACAGGATGTTTCCTTCAGTTAATTTTGTTAAAATTAAACCCAATTGTTAACGGCCTTTATTAACTTAAACCCCCTTAAGTTTTCTTGTCGTTGATTGATGAGAAACAGTGTTTGAAATGTAGCAAATCTTGAGAGAAATAAGTAAGCCTTCCTTCCTGCTTATGCTAAATTTAAGACAAGTGGTTGCACAGTTGGTATTTTTTCCAAAATAATGCATAACAGGATACCCCAGCCCACCCCAGTGATTGAACGTGCTACTTTGTATGATCCACAGTGCAATAACCTCTGGTAATTTGCGGGAATTGCCTCCTAAACTAAATCGTAGGGGCGCTTGCTTGAGTACTGATATCTTTCTGGATTAAAGATGCTAGCTTGTTTGTTATATGTGGAACGTTTCTTCAAACTTAATTCACTAACTATTTTGGGTAATAAATAAATAACATTTTCTAAAATGCCGTAAATTTGAGATTAAAATCTCAGAATTCTGAAATAGGCGCTATTTCATATAGCCTTCTATTTTAGGGTTCCCCCCCCCCCGAAAAGGGTATGTTGCAAATGTTAAAAAGTAACTGAACAGTAATGTAAATGTTTTTTCTTTTTTTAAAGATGAAAAGGATGGCATGTATCTTAGCCTCCAAGAAAGTCAAAAGCTCTACCAAAATAGCAAGGAAAGGGAAGTTCAGCTTGAAGGCCAAATAAAAGCTCTCGAAAGCCAAATTCAGACTCTGACAGCTAACGAGGAGCAGGTAGGGTAATATGTATGATCATGTAAGGGATTTGAAACTGCTTGCTAAATAATACATTTAGGGGGTTACACGAAACAGTAAAAGGTCAAAAATGCTAGATGCAGAGCATTGTTCCTCAAGCAAACCAAAGAGTACATTCTGTCTTCTGAAAAGCTGAACATGGAGGTGAAATTATTGGAAATTGGAAAACCAACATGCATTGAGTTAAGGTATTATGTGGCTTGTTGATTTTATGTTGTTTTAAGCTCAGCACGTTGTTAGGAACATAGCTACTGTGGTTAGCTAACCATTGTTTATAGCTTGGAGTGTTGCCCAGGTAGCAAACCATGCTTGACCATAACATTCATGACAGGTGAGTATAATTGTATTCAAACTTTGAGGTTGTGGCAGTATAGTTGAGTACATTTGTCCCCCAACAATGCTTGACCTACAGCCAAATTGGGGTAAAGACAATACAGATACCCCTCGCTTACTGACTGTTTTGTTTAATAACCATTCAAAGTTACCATGGTGTGTGTGTGTGAGAGAGAGAGAGGGAGAGGGAGAGGGAGAGAGAGAGAGAGAGAGAGAGAGGGACCATGTTTTTAGACATTGTTTTTCCTTTGCGTCCTTTTTCTCAGCATGCTGGAAAAAGATTTGCCACTAATATGTTTATCACTGTAGTTCTATTAATATCTTTATATTGATTGTACATCAAGAGTTTGCTTATATTATGTTAAAGGCGCCTGGGTTTCCATTTTGAATTAAATCCCATATCTTTATGAGCCATGGTGGTGCAGTGGTTAGAATGCAGTACTGCAGGCCAATTCTGCCAACTGTCAGCAGTTTGGTTCTCACCGGCTCAAAGTCGACTCAGCCTTCCATCCTTCCAAGGTCGGTAAAATGACCCAGATTGTTGGGGGCAATACGCCGACTCTATAAACTCCTTAGAGAGGGATGTAAAAGTACTGTGAAGAGGTATATAAGTCTTAAGTGCTATTGCTATTGAGGATGTACATTTCCTGGAAGTGGGAATCTGGTCTGAGAAATTACTGAAGCACGTTTAATAAGGATATTAGAAAGGAGCTTTATTTATAGGAAATACATTATAAGAAATTTCAAAACCTAGCATCAAGCCACGGTGGCGCAGTGGTTAGAGTGCATTACTGCAGGCTACTTCTGCTGTCTGCCGGCTGCCTGCAATTTGGCAGTTCGAATCTCACCAGGCTCAAGGTTGACTCAGCCTTCCATCCTTCCGAGGTGGGTCAAATGAGGAGCCAGATCGTTGGGGGCAAATATGCCGACTCTGTAAACCGCTTAGAGAGGGTTGTAAAAGCACCGTGAAGCAGTATATAAGTCTAAGTACTACTGCCGTCGCATTATTTTGTTTGCAGCTGATCAAACAATCCAAAGTGGCAGAAGTCGCCATGGAAAGTATGCAGCAGCAGCTCTTGGAACTTCGCCGTTCTGACGCTCTTCAGCGTGCAAGGGAGCAACACGAGGCTATCGTTGCTGCACTCAACCAGAAACTGGAAGAGCAGGCTTCATCTTTGCAACAGAAACTCGATGTGAAGAATGCATCCCTCCAGGAGCAGGTCAGATCCTTCCTCACAAGATGAAAATACCCTCATAAGGCATTCACTGGGATGGAACTTGGTTTTCTCTGCTCAATAAGCTTCATAGCCCCAAATATTCATTTGCTAATTCAGGTAGTCCTTGACTTAGGACAGTTCACTTAGCAATGGCACAACTGCACTGAAAAAAGTGCCGGCTTCTGGCCATTTTTCACCCTTAACGGCCATTACAGCATTCCCATGGACACGTGATCAGAATTCAGAAACTCCGCAACTGGCTCATAAGTATAACAGTTGCAGTGTCCCGGGGTCACGTGTTCCCCTTTTGCGACCTTCTGACAAGCCAAGTCAATGGGGAAGGCAGATTCACTTAACCACCGGGTTACTAATTTAACCAGCTGCAGTGATTCACTTAACAACTGTGGCCAGAAATGCCGTAAAAAGGAGCAAAACTCACTTAACAACTGTCTTGCTTAGCACCAGAAATGTTGGGCTCAATTGTGGTCGTAAGTCAGGGTCAACCTGTATTACGCTTTATTTCAGTATGAGCAGGAGTAAAATAAGAGCATATATCAGAATGAATGTCTGCTTGTCTATTTTAAAGACTGAAAAAAGGCCTCTAAAATATCTTTGGCTCCCTGTTATATTCCTAATTTAAACATATTTTATAATATAAGCAATAAATTAATACTTTTATTTCTAGATATACCTTATTCTTTGTGACTTGGGATAGTCATATAAACATTAGGGAAGTAAAAAATGAATAGTAAAGTTTATTGGATGAATATGTAAGTGAAATATACGAAGGCTTATACGTTGTGCTCCATCATTTATCAGATAGAAATTTGTTGCCATCTAAAGGAGCACGTGAAACAGCTTGAAAGAACTCTTGAAGGAAGTAAATTAGAAAAAAACGAAATAATAAATCGTCTCTCAAGAAGTCTAGAAGAAAGCCAAAACCAGTGTGCAAATTTATTACAAACAGGTTTGTTCTTTTTGCTTTTTTTAAAAAAACATATCCTCAACTATATTTAAATAGTCACCTTTGCAGTAGTCATCACTGAAAGTTTAGTTTAATCACAGTTCTTAAATTTTCTTAGATGATTAACGTATCAAACAGCATTCTACTTTTGTGTGTGTTTGCTTAAAAAAAGAGTGGGGAACTATGGCCTTTTTATGACTTGTGGACTTCAACTCCCAGAATTCCTGAGCTAGCCATGTTCTGGCTGGGAATTAAAGTCCACAAGTCATAAAAGGGCAATAGTTCCCTACCTCTGGCTTAAAATGACATTCTAATCGCAGCTGCTGAAAATCTAATGGCACCAGAGGCCTCATGTTAGGAAGGGAAGAATGGAAGTTGCAATTTCAAACTTCTTCTGAAATTAGTCTTGCATAATAAAGTGAATAAGCAGTGATGAATTTCACAGAATGGTACTCAAGTACCATTCCCTACCAATCCAGACTTTAAAAAAAAACCCTGCTGGCTAAGAAGTAGCATGCAATGCTTCTCCGAAGGGTATTTAAGGTGGAAGTGTATACAGTAGTGACCAAAATTGTGGAAACCTTTTGGGAAAAGTGTATTTTCTAAAACTAGCTAATAACATCACTTTTTTTTTTTTGAGTAGTACCATAAAATTATATATCAATGGAAAGATAATTTAATCAAGAATGTAATGCCATAACTTTTATGAAGGATTTGCTATTATTATAGCAGTTACAGTATACAGAAGAAAAGTGAAACACGTAGAAAAAATGAGATACATAAAAAGTATCACCATAGAAAAAACGAGCCATACAAAAATTCTCACTATGTCAATTAATCCATAGTTGGGTAACCTTTAGCATGAATTACGGCTTTACAACGTCTTCCCATGGAATGAACCAAGTCTTTTAGCTCTGCACTGTTATAATGTGAAACCAAGATTGAATGATGGCTTCTATTAACTGGGTTTTACTGCTTCTGACTAACAAGTTTCTTTAGTCGGCTCCATAGACTTTCAGTTGGGTTAAGGTCTGGGCTATTCCCAAGCCATTCCAACAGTGGAATAGGATTATCTTGAAAGTCCAAAAAAAAGTTGTGATATTAGGCATCAAACCTCCAAAATACACTTTCCCCAAAAGGTTTCCACAATTTTGGCCACTACTGTGGCCAAAGATCATTTTTTATTTTTAATCCTCCATTCTCTCAAGGCAGCCTTGCCTAGCAGCTTCACAGTTTCCTTTCGCTTCAGGTGCGCTAAAGAAAAGCAAATATACTTGGCCTACTTCTCTGTCATTATTTTAATTTTAATATAGGAGACAAACTAAAACAAAATTACAGAGTTCCAAGAGCTAGAAACAAAACAGTTCCGACATGACTCTCTTTCCACCATATAACTACAATATCCCTATACTTTTCTTGAACTAAATGGTTTAAACAAGTGAAAATGGGGTGTTTCAATTGTATCTTTTTCTCTTAAATATTTTTTAGCTTATATTCATAAATTCATTCTTATTCCTTTCAGGCTTAGTAACAGAGACAAATCAACTACGTCTACAACTTCAACAAGCTCACTCTGCACAGTTATTAGGCAATGAAATGAACAAAGCTCTTCAGGTTCATATTTTTTCTTTTCTTAAATATTGTAGGAATGAATTCATGTGGATCAGTATAAAATTAAAAGTGCTATATAAGAAATGCCTCCATTGGAGAATATAAATCTATGGAAAGTAGATGGTTGTTTTCTTCTATGGTGCTCAAAATGAGATTGATCTTATTTCCAGTTTATCTGACTCTGAGTATCCCTTTTTATAGGAAGAGATAAAGGAACTAAAAGAAGAAATTGTTCTATATGAATCAGCCGCAAAACATGGTGTGTTTCTCAACGATTCAGGTGGAAATCTGAATGTGGAATTAACTGATTCATACGTAGATTTGGGCATTAAGCAAACCAACAAGAAAACAAGATTACAGAGGTAATTACAAATTAATGCCTTTGTCATTTAAAACAAAATAGGTATTAAGGAACTTTCATGGGATATTTCTCCATTTTCTCACCTTCTTCCAATTGTTGCATTTGCAAATAATTTCCCCTCTCCCTCGGGCTAAAATAATTTTACTTGGGAACTTTCACTGAGTCTTCTTCAAGAAACAAAATGGGAGACATTTTGGTATGCGTATTCTCTTTATAACATAGCTTCAGTATGTTGTATTCTCTTAAGCTCTTAGCATCCAGTAGCATGCCACTTCGGGTGTTGGTTTAAAAAAAAAATTATAAGCTACCTTTCGAAACTTCCTTCAAGCACCATGGAATGAATTAACACAATAATTTGGAGAGCTGTCAGCCTGGGTTTGAGACCTGAGCTCCGTGTGACGGGATGAGTTCCTGTTCCTTTCTCCAGCTCATGCCCACCTAGCAGTTCAAAAGTATGCAAATGCAAGTAGATTAATAGGTACCACTTTGGTGGGTAGGTAATAGCGTTCTGTGTGCCTTTGGCATATAGTCATGCTGGCCACATGACCACAGAAAATGTCTTTGGACAACGCTGGCTCCCTCAGCCAAGAAACGGAGATGAGCAACATGCTCTAGAACCGGACATGATTGACAGGGAAACCTTTACCTTTTCATTTAAGAATAGTTCTAGATCAAAATAAGACATAGCTGCCCCCATCTCCATGCTTAACCATGGTTTGTTCAACCATAATTGTTCGGGTTCACACAAGTGAAAGTTAAACAAGCCTGTTATGACTTGGTTTACATGTCATTGCTGCTTTGATTGTTTTTTTTAAAAACCTACAATAGCTAGATTCACACAATAGATGAAACAATCATTGATAACCGAGCACCAGAGCACTGTAATTTTTCTGCAGTGGATGAATGCATTGTGGATGCATTCATCCACAATTTATCCAGTGGATAAATACAGTTAGATTTCAGTGTGGCTGAAAAGCGAATTATAACAATAGAATTTTTAATTCGGGGTAGCTTACATGCAACCTTAGGTAGTAATTTTATGCAGTTCAGAATTTCTAATAAAATCTATATGATTTCACTTCTCACCTCTCTTTAATATTTGACAGTTGTTCATTGAATAAAGAAACAGATAAAGGACTTTCTAAAGATGAAATAATTTTAGAGCTGAAGGTTGAAATGGAACGGTCATTGAGCAGTAACAAAACGAAGAGGAGCCGGATTTCTCGACTGCAAAACGACCTCGAAGATTGTCACAAGACCATACAAGAACTGAAGCAGCAGCTGGTAAAATCAAATGTATGTGAGAGGCGTTACTTATTTTGTATGTCAATAACTTTGATATGAATATAATTTTCTATTTTATGAAAGTGGCTGCTAGTGGCCGTAATGAAGATTACCCGTTCTCTCTCTTTCATATAGACATTAAAAAGTTAACACTTTAACTGTGGATTGTTTTTTGTTTTTTTTATTGGACAAAATGCAGTGATTGTGGTGAATTGGAATTACTAGAAATTTTTCTTACTGGCCAGATTGGGTGATATTTCTAATTTATTCAACCTAATCATTTTTTCTCGTTGTGGTTGCATAGCTCAGTTATGACTGACCTTGTCTCAGTTTCCCCCAGGGGTAGCTTTGATCAAAATACAAGTTTCACCACAACTTCGGAATGCATTGGGTGGACAACTTGTTTTGATAAGCAATAACACAAGAAATATTGCGGTGAATTAATATTTGGAGGACAGGATGTTGGCTGTTAGCGGAATAAACTGCTGCTGCAGAAATCCCCCAAGAAAAGATTACTGTAGAGAACCTGAAGTCTTCCAGATGTTGCTGACTTTCAAACTCTAGAAAGCTTCCAGTGTTGACTTTGCTGAATGAGACCGCTGAGAATTTCAGTTAAGCCACAGGTTTCTAACATCTCAGTAAAAGACCCCAGAAACATTAGTGATGAAACAAAATTGCTGCTTTGTTTGCTGACAAAAAAGTGAATTTGTAAGTAATTGTTTTATAAGCACTCTCATGCCAGAAATCTGATGGAGGGAGACAGGTTTTACTCAGAGCTTAGAAAGCTCACTGAGAGAAAGCAGCCTTGTAGTAGAGAATTTGGATAGCTGTAGGAAGAAGAAGAACGATGACAAGGGATTAGAAAGATACAATTGAAGTAGCAAACACTCAACCGATCACGTAAGCAATAAACATTCATTTTCTTTTCTTGAGAAATGTGCTTTGAAAGCTAGAGCGTGCTTCAGACATCCCATTAAAACATATGTTTTTCCTTGTAATTCTTCATCCTTGGCAACAATGCCACCTTGGGTAGCTATGATCTGTACGTGATACTAATACTTCCATATCGGAAGCACCGAAGTGCTTCTGTAGTGAAAGGTTTGCTGGTAACATCACCATTGCCGGGGAGGGAAGCTTAGTTGGTGGCTCCTTTCGCGTCCCTGTGAAGTTGTCCACCAAAATGGTACCCATTTAGCTACTCGTGGTCACCTGATTTTGACGACTCCTGAGTCAGTTATTTAGTGCTGAAGTTTGGATGGATGGCTTAGTCGGCTAGTGTATGATATGGCTGACTACACTTGAATGCCCACTGAGATCCTAACTGTGACCCATGATGTAAAACAGAGGTCTTCAAACTTGGCAGCTTTAAGACTTGTGGACTTCAACTCCAGCTATGCTGGCTGGAGAATTCTGGGAGTTGAAGTCCACAAGTCTTAAAGCTGTCAAATTTGAGGACCCCTTATGTAAAGGCATATTGACCTAGGGGTGAAACAACTGAGTTTTAGAGATCCTTATTAGTCTATTGTACCATTGGAGCATTTTTGAATCTGGAGAGTAATGTAGTAAACATTGTCTACCCATTCCAGAGTGGTGCAGTGGCCTAGAAGTGGAGCTCTCGCCTTCACTATCAGGAGGCTGAGAGTTCGATCCTAGGTAGAGGCAGATATTTCTCTCGCTGGGGACAATGAGAATATATCTGCTGCAAACTCCACATTGGCGACAAGAAGGGCATCCGGCCAGTAAACACTCAGCTCCATTCAGTTGCTCCAACTCCATCCCAATGCAGGGGATTACAGGGTCATTAAAAGACCAAAAAAAAATAATTGTCTACCCATTTCTATCCTGTTTGCTGTGTTTTTATTGCTGCTTTCTCTGTTGCAGCAGAAAGAGGATAGAAAGATGAAGTAGATTATTCTCAGATAGCAAGACATAGAATTGCACTGTCATATTGCCCAGTTCTCCGTTAACCTTGCCTTGTTCCAAAGAACATCAACTGTATTCTACACCAAATAGTTAAAGAAACAAGCCTAATTTTTAACACAGCCTAATACTATCTTATCTTTATCATCTATGTCAGGGTGTAGATAAATCCCCGTTCCCCTTTTGGGGGTATTGAGAGGTGAATGGACCGAGGCTTGTTCTTTGAAGTATAC
>JANHZT010005015.1:0-12031 GCA_032468215.1 Stegonotus admiraltiensis
CCTGGGTCTCTCTCTCTGTCTGTCTCCCTCTGTCTGTCTCTCCCCCCTGTCTGTCTCTGTGTGTGTGTGTGTATCTCTGTATCTCTCTGTGTGTGTGTCTCTTCTCACTCTCTTGGAATGCCCAGTGAGCTGTCATTGGTGCTCTTCGCTATTGCTTTTCTTTCTTCTTTTTGGAAATCTGGACTGGCTGAGGAACAAGTGCAGCGGAGACTTCCCTTCGAATGACCCTCCTCCTTCTTCTCCTCTTGTGACTCCCTGGCTGGCTGTGGTGGGGCTGGGAGTGTGCGCACTGACAAACTGTGGAGAGGGAGCCGGGGGATCGGCCAAAGCACAGCAAAGGTGTGTGCAGGGCAGCCAGCTGCTTGAGTAGGGTCTCCCCACTTGTGCACACACTCCTGGCCCCACCACAGCTGGCCAGGGGGTTGCGAGAGAAGGAGGAGGAGGATCACCCAAAGGAAAGCCTCTGCTGCGCTTCGTGCTTGTTTCTCAGCCAGCCTGGATTTCCAAAAAGAAGAAAGAAAAGCAGTAGCAAAGAGCTCCAAGTAGAGCTCGCCAGCTTGGCCCAGCCTTGGCTTTCCTGACCCCCAGGGTAGGCATGTGAGGTTCGTTGGGGCCAGCCCCCTTTTCCCGCTGCCCTGAGCTTCTTAAAGTCGTGGCTGGGTGCTGCGAGCCTGTCCCCCTTTCCATTGTCCCCTACTCCTGGATCCCATTCCCACCCCGCCACCTCTCATGTTAGCCAGGCTGGCATCGGTCAAGCCTGGGTCAGGGCAGTGTCTCGGGGTGGAGAGCATGTTGCACATCTCCCCAAGTGACCAAGGCATGCCCAGCACCAACAACCGTCGGAAGAAGCTCCAGCAAGAGTGAGGTGCTGGAGAATCAGCCCCGGCTGCTTCTCCACCCCCACCCCCCGTCATCACCCTTACCTTCTCAGGCCAGGCGAAGAGTGACTGCAAGGGGAGGGCAAGGGGCAAGGCCAGCCAGTGATGGGACAGGGAGCCTCAGCAGAGGGCTCAAAGAGCCACAAGCGGCTCTGGAGCCGTGTGTTACTGACACTCACCCTAGTCTGTATATGTTCCTTTTGTTGTTCTTATCAAGATGTATCATTTTACATTCCCCCTATAAATTTCATTCTATTTGTTTCTTCCTATGGCTCTAGTCTTTTTGAATGTTTTTACTCTCTTCCCAAGTATTAGCCAGCCTTCCTAGTTTATATTATCTGCAAACTTGGTAAATATTCCATCAACTCCTTATCATTTGTAAACACACTGAACAGCACTGGGCCCAGAACAGTGGCATCCCACTCAAGATGGCTCTCCAAGTAATTTGACATCATTTATAACTTAACTTTGAGTATGCTATTTGAGCCAATTATGGATCCACCTAAAAGTTGAGTTGTCAGCCCATATTTTATCATTTTGTTAATAAAGATGCTATTAGACACTTTCAAAAGCCTTGCTAAAGATATATTTTATTAATGTCCTTTCTCAAATCAACTAGTCTAGTAACTCTATCATTAAAGGAAATCAAGTTAATCTGACATCCTTTGTTTGGCATGAATCCATGTTGGCTCCTGTTTATTAATGAATTCCTATCTAAATGCTCAAAGACATGCTGCCTGATAATCTGCTCAAGGAGCTGCTCAAGGATACTGTCAAGCACATACGTTTGTATTTTCGTGGATCTTGCTTCATCATTTTTTTTTTTGAAAATAGGAACAACATTAGGTCTTTTTCAAGCTTCTGGAACTTCACCTATTCTCCAAGACTTCTCAAAGATTCTCTGCTAGTTCCTTCAATACCTTAGGGTGTAATTCATCTGGCCCTGGAGATTAATTTATTTACATTAGCTAGACATTCCCTCACTTGCTTTCCCTTCCCTTTGCTTATCTTGAGCTTTAATTTATCCCCCTTCCATGTCCCTAATAGCACAGTGAGGGACAACTGAGCGCTTGTTCCCCTGAGATAAAACAGATGCGAAGTAGGAGTTGAGAAATCTATCTTTTCATAATCCACCTTAACAATTTCACCATTCTCTCTCTGCAGAAGACCTATTGTCTCCTTGACTTTGCTTTTGCTTCTGACATACCTGAAAAAAACCTTTTCTGTTGTTTTCAGCATCCATTGCTAGCCTAACCTTATACTGGGCTTTTAGCTTTTTTCATATTTGTCCTGGAGTTTTTGCATACTGCTTTGTACACTGCTCTTCAGATATATTCCTGTGTATTCAGTTTTTCTACATTTCCTTTTTTTCTTTTAAGCAATTTATAAAGTTCAATGTGGATCCAGTTTGGTCTTTTTAGATGTCTACCATTATTTCTTTTTGTAAGAATTAATTGAGTCTGTACCTCTAGAACAGTGATGGCTAACCTTTTTGCCATCGCGTGCCAAAAGTGGGGGGAGTGCGGTGGGGTCACATGCAGGCGTGCCCACATCCATAATTCTATGCGGCCCACCCCCCGTGCTCTCCCCACTTTTGGCACGTGATGGCACGGTGGACCTGATAGGCCCATTTTTTGCTCTCCCCAGGCTCCAGAGCCTTTCTAGGAGCCTGAGGAGGGCAAAAACGGCCTTCCCCACCCCCGCAGAGGCCCTCCAGAGACCAGAAACAGTGTGTTTCCTGACTTCTGGTGGGCCCAGAAGGCCCGAAAATCAGCTGGCTGGCGGACGCATGTGTGCTGGAGCTGCGCTCGTGTGCCCACCAATATGGCTCCGCGTGCCACCTGTGGCACCCGTGCCATAGGTTCGCCATCATGGCTCTAGAATCTTCTTTTGAAGAAGCTTCAAGCCTACTTGAGTATTTTTTTTCCTCTCAGATATCAAGCCATTGTATTCTTCACACTATTTCTGAGTCCCTCAAAGTCTGTTTTTCTGAAGTCCAAAACTAAAGTCTGACTGCTTGAGTTTCTCCTTCCTAAGCTATCTGAAATTCCAGGATAGTACGGTCACTGCCTCCCAGGATGCCAGGTAACTTTAACTTCCCCAACCATTTCCTCCTCATTAGTGAGGATTAGCTATGGTACAGATCAGTTTGTTTCCTCTTCTCTCTTTTGACAAACGAAATTGTCTGCAAGAGAGGGTAAGAATTTCTCAGACCTATAACTGTCTGAACATTCCCTCGCAGTCACTAAATCAGGCTTCCTTGATAATTGGATCATGTGGTTTCATCCTCTTCTTCATCTTGCCTTAGAGGGCTACAATAAATTGCCACAACTGTATTCTTTTTATTTCTCTTTCCTTTTATTGTTGCCCAGGCACTTTCAAAATCTGATTTTTTGTAGGTCCATGTTTTCTCATACATAAGCCAGCATCTCTTCCTTTTTGTTGAGCCTAGTTCTTTTTAAGTTGTAGCCTTCCAGCACTATATTCCACTCAAGTGTATAATCCCACCATGTTTCAGTAATACCTTTGACATCATTTTTATGTTCCCAGCTCTTCTTTGTTTCCTGTACTTTGCTGTTGTATAGACACTTTAGTCTGCAATTGGCACTCCTTACTAACTCTTGTATTTTCTTGGCCATTTCCCCCCTATGTACTACCTACCCTCCTTCTTCTGGCTGTATGACTACTTCCCTGTCCTTACATGTCAGCTATGTAGTCAAATCTGGTGTTTTACTATCCTCTCCCCTTTGAATCAGCTTAAACTCTCTTGATGAATGTGACAAGGTGCCTGCGAATATATCCCTTCCCTGTCTTTATAAGATGTAACCCATTTCTTGCATCAGTTCTTCTTGTACATAAATCCATGGTCAAGGAAACCAAATCCTTCTCAATGACACCATCTACACAGCCAGTTGTTCACTTCTAGGATCTTATTTTCTCTTCTTGCATGTCTGTTTATTGCAAGGATACATTTAAAAAAACCCTATCCTTCCAGATCTTTCACCTTTATGTTGAAGAAACAGGATGGTGAACTAACAGAGATAACACATTTATCTTATAAACAATATTATGTCTTCTGTTACCTCACAGGAGATATTGTGGATCCACTAGAAAAAGCTAATGTAATGTAAACCTATAGTAGCCTGATTAAAAAAAAGGAGGACTAGGGGTGACATGATAGCAGCGTTCCAATATCTCAGGGGCTGCCACAAAGAAGAGGGAGTCAAGTTATTCTCCAAAGCACCTGAGGGCAGGAAAAGAAGCAATGGGTAGAACTAATCAAGGAGAGAAGCAACTTAGAACTAAGGAGAAATTTCCTGATAGAACAATTAATCAGTGGAACAACTTGCCTCCAGAGGTTGTAAATGCTCCAACACTGGAAGTAAGAAGATGTTGGATAACCATTTGTTTGAAGTGGTGTACGGTGTCCTTCCTAAGCAGGGGGTTGGATTAGAAGACCTCCAAGGTTCCTTCCAACTCTGTTATTCTATTCTAGTAAAGTGTCAGTCAAAATGTACTGATGGATGGATGGACGGATGGATGGACAGACATAATTGATGGATACATATAGATGAATAAAAATATAGATACAGACATAAATACATAGTTATATAAAATAATGTTCCAGTTTTAACTTTTAAGCCACTCTGCGAACCAAAAAGAAAAAAGAAAGAAAGAAACAGTATTATTCCCTTACAACTAAATCAAAAATATATAAATGTTAAAACTCAGCTTGAAAAATACTTTCTTCTACCCAATTTATAGTCTGAATACCAGCTTTTAAATGGGTCAAGAATGGGTGATACTAGATTTTTAGACATTGTTTAAAATGTTCAGCTCTTAGATAATTAGGTTCTTTTAATTCCTGGGTCAATATACTATTAAAAGGAAAATAAAAGATTTAGATAATATATGTCACTAGTTAAACATTTTCAAAGCACTTGAGAAAACAACACTGGGAAAGTGATTTATGCTTACCAAAAACTTCATTTACAACAGATCTTCTTTGTAATTGAATGTTTCCCATGTATTATTTTACAATTCTGATTATGACTTACAAAACTTATTTATTAAATAGCTTTTCTTAGAAGTGCAAAGCTGTTAATTTGTTCCAACTAAATCATGTATTGTCTGGAAAGATTATACTACAATGATGGAATAGCACTCTGGTTAATATATTTCATATGGATTTTAGAATTTAAAAGTCTAACATTGTTCAATTCAACATACTTACATATATAGCCATAATACTACTGTGTTTTCCCAAAAATAAGATCCTTATATTTTTTTGAACCCTGAAATAAGCGCTTGGCCTTATTGCCATGTGCTTAAAAGCCCAATTGGGCTTATTATCAGGGGATGTCTTATTTTGGGGAAAATAGGGTAATAGTCACTCTTGTCATAAGCAATGTCATGCATAATGTACACATATATACAATGTTCTACCCTTGCACATAATGCATGCATCGACCACATCTGTGCACCAATTCATATTTTTTTCTTTTGTTGCTTAAATTTCTCACCTCCTTCTTTTTGAAGATTTCATCAGCTCAATAAAACCACAACTTCCTCTGCCTTTTCCTTCATCTCAATTCATTTATTGTTGCTTCATATAATTTGTTTTGCAATTCTTTCATGCTGATCACCGTTTTAGCTTCAATCCACATTTATTCAGCATCCATTCATTTTTTAATCTTTCTCTTTTACCACATATACTCAAGTAACCCATTTCCACTGCATTCAAGTTACTGTTTCTCCTGACTTACTCAATTTTCACTTCCATATAACCAAGGCAGCAGAAGCATCAAACAATGTTTGGTTCTTTTGAAAAGCAACATTCATTCCTCACAACAGAGCACATACACACTATTCTTCTTTTTTGCATATCTTCACATTTTCCCATCTTTAGTAAATGTTGTAAGAGGAATTCATTCACATGCTCCATAAATTCATTCACATGCCCAATATTTCTCCCCTAAGGTATAATCTACGTGCCACACGCATATTCAAAGTGTATATTCTACTTGGAGTTGACTTTGAAAATTAACCAGATACCGTACTTGATCCAAAATGCACTGGCCCATGTGTTGGTAAATCAGAGGTATCATGTCCTTATAACACATATATTGCAGCCACCTCAATAGTTGCCAGTAGGTTATGAATTAAAACCAGCCAGTCAAGCTGCTGGTTTTAATCTATAAAGCTGCATACGGTTCAGGATCCAGATGCCTGTAATAGGATCTCTACACAGAAACAATATGCCGAAATCAGATAAGAACACATAATTAAAACTTATGAAAATAGCAGGCTGATGAATGGCCATTTTTTGTTGCAAACCAGCAAAAACATTATAAATCATGATGCATATGAACATGGGATACTGTACTCCTAAGTCAAGGACTACCTCTATTGGGTTTTTTTCCTTGATTGTCTACCTAGTCATATTTTTTTTTATTAAATTTTTATTTGGTTAAAAAGAAAAAACAAACAAGTACAAATATGACAATACACAACATACACAACAAATAAACATAAATCAAGTCTTATGACTTGAATTTTAGTCACATCGATAAACTGTATTTCTCTGTGTATATTTCTACACCTTTAATTATATAATGATATTTTAAATTCTCTTTCTAATTTATTATTTTCTCAGTTGGTACTCTATTACTGCCTAATTAGTCATATTTCTTACTTACCTGGGTGATAGCTACTAAAGAGGTTGTGTTCTAGGGTCTGTGCCCCAAAGAACCATCACTTTAAATCACACCTGGAAGCATACAGGTAACCAGTGCAAGCTCACAGAATAGGGGTGTTAGAACAGCATACAAAAATAAACCCGTAGCTACCCACACTGCTATATTCTGGACTAGACAGGTCCATGCAGAATTTGCATTATGTTCAACTCGGCAAAAACAATGCCTGAGCAATTATTGCCAATTAGGACTGCACATTAGGAACAAATTGTGATTTAAATACTTGGCTTGATGGGATTATTCACATCACATTTCCGCAATAGTATCAAGCAACAATTTGAGAATCACCCCGGGAAGGAACTATGATCCTAGAAAGGGCTGGGCTTTTCTCCCTAGTTTTCTCAATTTTGAAAGATTTTGGTGGGGGCCAGAGGAGAAGGCAGTGTCTATCTTGCATTGTGAGGTAGCTAGAACTTTTTAATGAATACTTTTCAGGGATTCATTTGGACAATGCAGGGACAAAGAACCTATCTTTAAAGACTAAGATACAGAACCCAGAATAAAATGGGTCAGAAACAGATATTTTAATTGATATTTGATACCTAGTAAGTGTTTCAAGATCGATGTAGAAAGACAGGCCATTATAGAGGCAATGTTGATCTAAGGAATTGAGTACATTTATGTCCTACTTCACTTTTTAACCCATTCCTAACCTGGATTAGTGGTGGTGATGGTATTCTTTGCAATTTTTGAAGTCTTAAAATATCAAAGTCAATCAGAAATAAAAAGATCTTACTGTTACACAACTGCCATACTCTATGATATGGAAGATGTTCCTGATTATGAGGTATAGTTAACAGTGACAGATTATTTTGATAGTACATTACTAAATTGCTGGGATGTTTCTAATTAGCATAAAAAGAATTAAAGTATCAGTTCTACAGAAGTTGGATTTATTGCATAATAAAAAGGTGAAACAGCATGTGCAGGAATGAAACACAAATGCCTAACATAATCAAGGGATACAAAACATTTTTTTAAAAAAAGCTATTCCATGTAAAAGGGCAGATGCTACATCATAACATATTTTTTGCTTGGAACTTTTTGAAGAAAATTTTGGTGGAAAATTACTAAAATTGAAACTTCCTTACATCAAACTTTCTTCACTTCTGTCTAGTGTATTTGATAGAGCCATCATATCCTTACAGTTTGAGAGTACCTGTGACATCTCCCATACAAATTTAGGTCCTTATAGTATAAAGTAAAAGTGGTGAGAAACTAGATATAATGAAGCAGAAAGGTGCTGTTTACGCTTTTATCTGTTAGGCTCACACCTTTCCTAGTGTGCTGTTACCTACGTTAAACAGCAAGTGCCGAAATAACTTGGCAACTATCCATCTGACAATTTGATTCACATCTCATTTACTACTGAAAGTAAAATATTTCAGACAACTTTGAGCAAGCAGCTCCTTCTTTAAAAATATATGAAGCTATCATAAAAGCTATAAACAAACAACTATAAGAAACTGGCTGTTTTAAATGCTATCTGAAGTGGCAATAGACACATATACATTCTGATTTCAGGTTCTGACACCATTTTGAGGCTCTTGCTATAAGAGGAGTTTTTGAAAAAGTGTACATGATCCTGACATCAGTTAAATATGGAAAAGTCTCTTACTTTTATCAAGTTGGAGCTAGAAATGTGGAATGATTTTTATTCCATCAATATTTTAATGCAGAAATCATATGCGTATTTCATTGTTAAGTTTCCAAACTAGTCTGCACACATAAATTTGCTACCATATTAACAATATCCCACATTTATTTTTATGTAATAAACTCCAACCCTAATTCAGTGTTAGGTACTACTTTTAAACACATCTCCTTATGCCTTTGAAAAGTTTAATCTGGATACATTTTATCTGCATCACTAGAGCAGTAGGCAGTGGGTAATATGTCAATAATAATAATTTTATAATAATATAAAATTCAAACCCTGCAATATCTCATCAGCAAGATGTCATATATTCAGACATGCTCTGTTGCATAGGGTGCAGGTAGATGTTATATGTGAAAATGAATGGCTAAAATATGTATAAGTCTTAATAGTTCAAAAGCAACCATTGCCATATTGCTGACAAGTACATATTTACAGATCAATTCCAAGAATATAAATCAAAACAAAACAGACACCCCCATTTTTCACAATATGCATGGGATAACTGGAGGCATCCAGTCTGCTTCTATAGAATATAAATATGCTGAAAAATACTTTTATCTAACACACATCAGAACTTCTAAGTGTAATTTGAATTTTTTATGATTGGCAGACCCACAATGGAGTGTGTACAGTTGTACTGAAACACTAAATGGGAAGACAACCAACATTTTACTAATACCAATTAAAGAAAGCAAATATGTCCCCCTTCATTAAATTAGCTTCATTAATCTGTAGCCAAAGGGACACAGTGGCTCAGTGGCTAAGATGCTGAGCTTGTTGATTGAAAGGTCGGCAGTTCAACGGTTCGAATCCCTAGTGCTGCGTAACGGGGTGAGCTCCTGTTATTTGTCCCAGCTTCTGCCAACCTAGCAGTTCAAAAGTATGTAAAAAATGCAAGTAGAAAAATAGGAACCACCTTTGGTGGGAAGGTAACAGCATTCCGTGCACCTTTGGCATTTAGTCATGCCGGCCACATGACCACAGAGACGTCTTCGGACAGCGCTGCCTCTTCGGCTTTGATAGGAAATGAGCACCGCCCCCTAGTGTTGGGAACGACCAGCACATATGTGCGAGGGGAACCTTTACCTTTAATCTGCAGCCCAAATGTAATCCCATAAACCATGGATGAAAAAAACTAGACTAACCCACCCACTATAATTTATCAGCCTTACTACCTTCATTACCTTGCAAATTCACTCAAGGCTTTCTTTGATAGCTCCTCTGTCTTTCAATATTAGTTTTCTTTTCCTGGTTCTCCCAGAGAAATCAATATGTGAGGGTTCAGAAGATGGCGGGGGGGGTATAGTATGGAGCAGAAGAACCAAAATACATGAAGAGGGTTTTTTTTGCATTTTTCTTTTTATTTCCAGAAACCCTGTTCTCAATAACGTCTACTTTGAGTTTCTCTTCCTCTTTTCTTCCTTAATCCTCTTTCATCCAAAATGTATGGATGACAGGAAGTATGCATTTATTGGTCCTATCTATTTTTGGATTGACCCTACATCCATCGTCTCAATCTAATTTGCAAAATTTTATCTCTGCTAAGCCAGTAGATTCCCCATCATGCAACTGATGAACTTCATCATCCTAGTGATACACTAACAGTACGTTGAGTGATTTGTTTATTACCATGTAATATTTTGAAAACTAATTACTGAACGATTAATTATGTTCAAAGAGAGTTCTAAATTTTTAAAAGAAGAAACTTTCTGAAATTCCGTTTGTTCACATTAAATCCACATTTAATTTGATGGCTTGGTTCAAATGTAAGGAGAAATAGGAAGCCTCGGTATCATAACAATTCAGTGAGTAAAAGCTGTGTATATAACTGTTAAAAAACATAAATTACTATTTAAAAATGAATTTCCATCTTTTTCAATGATACTTGCCTTTTTTTCTAATGCTCAAAAAGTTTTCAGCTGTTTGCAACAGGTGTTTTTGTTTTACACTGGTGATGCAGGATCACATTCATAACCCTGAGTCTACTGATCCTGCTAGAAACTTTAAACCATCTCTAACTCTTAGCTGACACTGTTCCTTGGAGAAAAGGTATCTTTCTTGCATACAGAAAATTTAAATACAGAATGGAAAGCAACTTCAAATGTTTGAGATGCTTCATTTTCCCAAATGCAGAGTCTCATTGTGACTGTAGACACATGGTGCTTGCCTTCTCTGCAGGAGGCGGCAGTTTGAGATATCAAAAAAAGATTTTTAAGAGGGGAGGAAAGAGCAGGGCATCAGCAGCAAGAGTGGATGAATATCAAAATCTCTATAAAGGAAAATGTCTTAATATTTGGTGTCTTATTAGGGGAACTCTCGATAAATGAGTTCACCACAAACTCCTATATATTTACAGAAAATAATTTTCTGTAAATTTTAGAAGTACAAATGACATATTTTAAATAAGCGCTACCAAAAACGATAGCAAGCTTTGTTTTGATGCTCAAGTGCATTTGCTTTTCCTTCCTCTCTACAACATTTGGGCCTGTACAACTTAATGAAAGTCCAATGTCTAATTAATTCAAGCTATCCCACTGAGTTAAAGACAAGGAAACTCTTTTATCGCAGACAGCAAATGCCGAGATGAAAAACCCACCTTGAACAGCTGATTCTAAAAATAAGTGGGAATGTCCAAATGCATTTGAAATTAGGAGGGAATTTTTGGAGAGAAGAGTAATACCAAGAAAAGCACACAATAATTTCTTTGGGGCAAACAAACAGATGAGGCAAATAAGTTCCACTTGAAAACTTGAGGGAAAGCCAAGAAATTAACAAATGTGGGTTTCTGTGTTCAGCAGGAGGATGGCAATTCTAAAAATGTATTCCTCTATCAGGCTGGGCCTGCCTGGCTAGGGAACACCTCGTAGCCAACTTACTATTCATTTTAAATTATTATACCATGTTTTCCCGAAAATAAGACAGGGTTTTATTTTCTTTTGAACCCCCCCCCAAAATAAGGGCTTGACCTCATTTTCAGGGATATTACTTTTGAGGTGCAGGAGCCAACAAGCCCACCGACACCACCCTCTCCGTCCTACCACTTGCTTGCCTGAGGCCATAATGACCCAAATTCTATGCGCGCCCTGGCTTCTGCCTGCCCTGCTTGCTGGCCTTGCTGCTGGATGGCCGCCGAACAGCTAATTGTGCTGTTCTGGCCTCAAGGGGGCTCTTTGCCCTCCTGGCAACACTGCTTTTGGCCATCCTGCTGGGCTGCTCCTGCCTGGTGCAGGGCGAGTTGTCCCAGATCTATAAACTCTGGAGACCCCCCTCATGCTGGTGAAGCTGCGCCGCCCCCACTGCCTCACACAGCTAACATGAGAGCTGGTGCCCACCAGGGCCTGAAGACTGCCGGGCTCAGCTCATAGCCTGGAGCCTGGAGCACCGAGTAGACATGCAGGAAGGTGCTCAACAGTCTGAAGCAGCTTGGCTCCACCAGTGGCCACTGGCAAAGGGCCCTGGCAGGCCAGCAGTGGGGGGGGCATTCTGGAGGTGGTAGATCTTGGCCGACTCATCCCGCACCAGGGAGGAGTAGCCCAGCAGGGTGGCCAAGAGCAGCACTGCCAGGAGGGCAAAGAGCTCCTGCGAACTCTGTGTGTGTGTGTGTGTGTGTGTGTGTGTGTGAGAGAGACAGAGCACACCACCGTCAGTCCTGGTATACAGGTTTTTTTTTTATTTTATTTATATGCCGCCCTTCTCCGGAGACTCAGGGCGGCTTACAATGCGTTAAGCAATAGCCT